>QOCX01002983.1:0-19325 GCA_005959815.1 Sarcophaga bullata
TCTAATTCAATTCAAATTAAGTTTATTTTATAATTTGAATATTAAATAGAACTTTTTACAAATGATATTGATATAATTATCTATCGCATAGAATTCATCTTGTCTAATTATGAATGCTAAAAATATTTGTCTATACCGTTATGTTTTTTATATTCTACTTTTAGTATTTAAAATGAATTTTTATCAATATTCGGAAGCAAAAATTTTTTTTATATCTAGTAGTACCTTCGGTATATTGTGTAAGCACGGTTCCAACTACTGTGAGTGGGACGGCTCCCATATCGTTTTTAGTTAGTCGACTGGCTTTAGAATTTTTATTCCAATTTATTTGAGACATCCGGAAAGAGCCCACATGATTATGCGGATAAAATATGTCAACTCCCCCATAGATAAGCTAGGGAAACTGGTTAATGGGTTTTGTCTAGAGTCAAATAAAGTTGGTCTCGGAATAAATGTAACTAAGCCTAAAAAATTGATCCCAGATCGAATGACTAGTAAATGCTAGACCTTAAAGCAAAAGTTGAGCTAGCTTTTTTCATTACTGTTTCAATGAATGACGAAAGGCATTTAATTTTCCCACAAAGAAAAAAGTTTTAGCAGCACAAAAAAGCTGTTCATTCGAATAAAGTTCTCTTGTAACATAAATCTTAATTTAATTGTTTAATACTTCATGGATAGTTTTTGTTTAATTGTATTCTGTAAGTAGAGTAAAGGCTTTTGAACTCTTTTGAATTAACTGTTAATTAATTGTAGATTAACTCTCTTTTAATTTGTTATTTCTTTATTATAAAATACCAATTAGAAGTAGACATATTTTAATAATTTTTATTTACCGATTCATTTAAGGGGCGGCTTATTGTCAATTTATGGATATGTTCTATTTTCCATGGCTGCCAGTACCTATGAAACGGTGTCAAGTTCGTTAAAAATTTGGACATGAAGTATATTCAGAATTTTGAAGATAGATTGCAAGCTTCCTTTCAAAAAAATGAGTGTTGACAAGGTATGTATTTGTGATTTATTGTTTTTTATTTTTTTTTTTCTTATATAAATTCTTATAATTATTCATTAAATTCAAAAAAGTAAGTGATAGTTTTTGTTGTGTTTTTTTTTAATAATAAACATTGCTGTCTGTTTGCACGACCTACTTAATGTTCTGTAATGTTTTTTTCTCTTTCCTTCTTTTAATGTTTTTTTTTCCGCTGACTTCTTTTTATATTTGAACCGGCCTTAATAACGAAACAAACATTATATGTGTTAATGAAATGAAATTGTTACAAAAAACAAAAACAAAAAAAAACTGCATACGAAAAAAAATAAATCGTTACGTATGCTTTTAATAGATTATACCGGTTGATAAATTAATAAGGGTCGCTTTCAAGATAATTTTGAATTTTTACAATGGTTTAAGAAATTCTTTGATGCCAATTATGATGACGTGAATATGAAGCCACTTATAGCGCGCGGCGGCATCAAATTGGCCAATGGTGTTGGTGGCGGTGGTAGCGGTGTGGGCAGCAGTAATGATTGCTACATCATGACAACGTCATATACAAATGCCTACGGGACGTACGAAACACATCTACCACAACACCGAAACAACCGGTATGACAATATTATTAATAATTTTCAGTTTTTTTTCTCTACTTCTTCTCTTTTATTTATTAACTCTTGCAAGGGAGAGGAATCAGTGAGAATTACCGTAAAATAAAAGTGAAGCACGTTTAGTTATGGTTTATCTTTGTTACTTATTCAACTTTTATTTTTCCTTTTTTCTTATGCACTTTATTATTTAAATTTATTAAGTCATTTATTAAAATCAAATGGCTAAAGGAGAGTAGAGAGAGAGACAGACCAGAGCACCATTATATACACCCACTTATTAGCACCTGTATTTTTGAATTGTAATTCATTTTATAAAAACAATTTAACGCCATTTCACAAGAGAATTAATTAAGTTTCATTGAAACAAACAATACTACTCCTGCTATTATTCTGTGTCGGTATTCTGCTTCTAATCCTTTTTTTTTACTATATTCACAAAAATTTCATTTTTCTTAACATTTTTTTGTTTTGCTTCATTTCTTAATTGTTTTATTATAATAGTTTTCATTTGTTGTCAATCGTTTTGTAATGTGGTCCTGTCTGAAGTGCAAAGTGCTATGGAATTAAAAACAAAAACGCAACTCTTTCATTAATCATCACATAAAGTTTTTATTTATGCATAAGGTGTAGTAAAAAGAAATACATTAGTTTTCTAATTGAGTCCCGTGTAGTATTTGTCCGATTGTACCAGGCCAGGTGGTGTTGAAAATATAAAATTCTGCAGAAAAGATACTTGTTTGACAGTATAGTACAGCTCACGTCAAAAATGTATATAAGATATACCAGGACACACTCCCCAATTAGCAATTTTTCTACTATCAAGGCAAAATGTAGTTGAGAGCTTGATTGTGAGGATCTTAAACGTTTTTTTAAAGTATGAATGCCAATTTTACTTACATATGTCGAGCGAATAATTTTTTTCTTTTCTGGTTAAACATTTGATTCAGGTTATTGTCTGTGCCCTGTTTTTGAACGCAGATTTCTACGAATTCTATTAATTGCCGTCAATATAGCGACAAATCATCAAACAAAGCTGACATATACTGTCTAAAATTGGATAAACAGAAAAATCATTGGCTCGTGATCGTTGTCCACTGACAAGGACTTGTCCGAAGCTTCGGTCAACATTTCATCGTCCGTATGCTATATAATGTTTTCGATTTAACAAAAAAATTAGCAGTTTTCTTTTTACTACGACTTCTATTTAAGCAGCTAATAAGTTATAAATTCTTTCAGACGAAGAATAACTTGAAAACAATATTTAAACGTTTTTAAATCAAGAGAAAAATTTATAAGGAAATAAATGTACTCGTATGTAGTATGTATATTTTGAGAATCCTATTTGTTTTCATTCATTTAAACTCGGTTAAAGCGTTTAAAGCATTTATGTTTACTTTGTCGTTATCGCTCATATAAAATATCACTTACTTTACCCTTTTGAATAATGAAAACATATTGATTGCTTTATTTGATCATATTTTAAAACATCTATCATTTATATTTTCCCCCTCTATTTCTTTTTTCTTTTGTTTTAATTGTTTTAATTTTATGTTGCATTTTACACCAAAAAAAAAACAAAAATAAATAAAAAATAAAAATAAAAACATTCACCCAAAATTAATCAAAAATAAAAAAATTAACATTTGAAATATACACCAAATGATGCTAACTGCGCAAAAATCAATATCACACCAACTACATCGTCATCGTCATCGTCATCGTTATCTTCATCTTACAACAGATAATACCGATTGATAAGTTGATCAAAGGCCGTTTTCAAGATAATTTCGAATTTTTACAATGGTTTAAAAAATTCTTTGATGCCAATTATGATGGTCATGATTATGATGCCAGCGGTGCTAGAGAAGGTGCACAGATGGGCTTTGGATCGGGTAATGTAAAAAGTTTACCGGGAACCGGCGGCGGTAGTACATCATATAGAAAGCAAGCCGTAGCGCCTGTACAACGACCAGCGGTATCTTCGTCAATGAGGCCTAGTATGTGCTATTATTATTAATTCCTAATAATATCGTACAATCATTAGTTTTTTTTATTTCATATTATTTCTTTTTATTATTAAAAACACCAAAAGCAAGCACCCCCATCTATTTTATTTAATCATTTAAACATTTTAATCATCTTTGGTTTTTTTTATTAAACAAATAATATCTTTTAATTTTATTTTGGTATTTAAACGTGCTTTGCGTTTATTAAGATCCATAAAAAGATTTAAATGGATTTTATTGTAACTTTTTAATAATTTGCTTAAATTTAATATTGAATACAAATTTAATTTTCTAATTATTCTTACCTAAATGAACAGCTTCAAAAGTACCGCCTAGAAATGCCCCTGTTGCTACAAATTCAAGACCGGCTGTTGTGGCCACTTCAAATAGCAGTGGTGCTGTAAAGAAAGCTCATGAAAATAATACAAATGCCGTAACGAATCAACAAATTGAAGAATTATCTAGCCAGGTATGTGTAGATTGAATTCTAAATAATTGTCGGAGTTCTTAAATAATGTCATGATTTTTTTTTATTTCCCTAGGTTATGGATATGCGCTTAAATTTAGAGGGTTTGGAAAAGGAAAGAGATTTCTACTTTTCAAAATTGCGTGACATAGAAATTCTGTAAGTATTTTCTGTCTTTTTCTTTTCCGTATACATATTTCGAAATATTTTTCCTTATGGCAACAAAAATTCTATCAATAGGCCATGGTTTTCGGTATAAACTTGCAATTTAGTACGTTTAGAGTTACTTATCGTCACAAACCTATTTATTATTTATTTTCTGAATTTTTCATTTTCATTCCTTTTTTCTTTAGCTGCCAAGAAGCTGAAGAAGGAGATACACATCCTTTAATACAGAAAATTTTGGAAATTTTATATGCAACGGAGGTAAGTGTTATATTATTTATCACATTATTAGTATCAAAATGTTATGGTAATCGTTTATAATTTTGTCTACTTTTAGGATGGTTTCGCGCCACCAGATGAAATTCCACCTGAGGATGAGGAATATTAAGTTTGTTAGTGTGGTGTGTTTTCTTATATAGACCTCTCCCTAGTTCTCTCCCTACTATATACTTTCGTAAAAAATTTATTTCTCCTTTAAATCCGTTTTTTTTTTTTTAAACTCGACAACTTGTTTGTTTTTGTATACAAAATGAAAAAGAAATATAAGATAATTTAATGCAATTTTTCTTCATTATTCAAATAACTAACAACACAGAAAACAAAGAACGGCAATATATAATGTCAACTAAGTAAGAAGTTGGATAAAAAAAACGAAAATTTTTATTTGCTAAAATAAAATTTCACTTTCTTCTAAATCACCAACAACAACTGCAAGAACCAACAACGTCTATGCTAAGACCTCTAATACAAGAATAAAGAATAATATATGAAAATTATTTAAAAAAAATAAAATCTGAAACAAAAATCTATAGACCCCATATACAAACAAACATACTACATAAATATATATTTAAAGAAGAGTTGTAATAAAATAATAAAACTAATAACAAATCTAAATTTGTATTAAAAATAAATTGTAATTAATTCCTACAGCCATATTTTCCTTTTTCATAAATCAATAACTTCTAAATAAGTCAGTCGTCTTATATTTTCAATATACAATATTTAAATTTATATAAAATTATAATGCTCAAAAAACAAGTTTTCTTCTTCCTTTTTTTCTTTTTTAAATTATTATTATCATTTTGCCTGTTTTTTTAATTTTAATTGCCAAACAACAGAAAACTAATAATATATCCCTCTCTCATTTTCTCACGATTACATTTTTTACTTTCTTGTCTGTATTTTATGTGTTTTCTATTTTCTAGTTATACAAAAAAAAAATTGTTTTTAAAATTGTATTCTATCTCTTCCTTTCTTTATTTACACACACTCAAACGCAGTCATTATTTAATTTTAAATTTTAAGTTTAAAAATTTTTAAAATAATATTTTTAATAACCAGTATAACAAATACAAAAACAAAACAAAAAAAACTTTATTATAATAAATATTCTTTTAAAATAATGGCCTTTACACAATTTAAAATTTAGTACGTGAAAAATAAAATTATAAACTTTAAAATATATACGATATTAGACGGAAACGATTTCTTTTTCTTTGAAGATGTTTTGTATAAATAACGTTTTTTTCAATCAAATATAATCTATAAATAATTGGACATATTATGCATTTATTTTTTAGCATAAAAAAAAAGCGAAAATACAAAATAAATTTGTTTATTAAGAACGTGCTCCAGTACTACTAGTATACTATACTCATTTATGTTCTTTAACTTTCTCTTTTTTTTATTAAATTTCATTTTTAATATTATGGTCTGTCAGCTTTGGACAAACATGTAAGAGAATAAAAACTACTTGATGATATTAAACGAAGAAAAAATCATACAAAAATTATTTAAAAAATGCATTTTTTTATATAAATTTAAGTTTTGTCTAACATCTAGGTTTTGTCTAACTACTTAGATTTTTATTTTTAATCGATTACATTTTGATTTTATGTTCCAGTATTTATTATTTTTGATAACGAAGAAAGGCAATTGACTGCAACGGTCAATTAAGTTCCTGATTATGCCAGCATATTTTTCCATTTACTATTCTCGCGTGCTGACCCGAAAATTGTAGGATTTTTTTTCGAAAAGCAATAAAATTTGCTTGTCCTTTGGCTTTGGACATTAAGACATCTCAGGCTCATATAACTGTTTCTGTTGTGAAAAATATTTTAATCAAGACCCCGACCGAACTAACTGAGAAAAATACTTTGGTCGCAGTTTTTTTTAGAGGTGAGCTAAACATTGCTGGCCATAACCTGATTTCATTTTTACGCCATTGATGTTATTTAAGACTGATGTTGTGAATGGTATATGGGAATATAGGGAAAGAATAGGGATCTATGTTGATGAGCTTGTGAAATGCACTTGGCTTACCCCAATACCTATCGCGGACAACTTCAATTTGGTTATATTTTGTCAGGTAGTTTAGGAGAGATAGATTCTAACGAGTTGCGCTAACCAAACCGAGAATAATTTTTTCTATCATAGCCACGAGTTTCTATAAATTACTAAATAATAAACAGCAATTACAGAGGAAGTGTAAAATGGAATCATCTATCTTAAAGTCATTATAAAAACAATCCTCCAGAAGAAAGCTTCGATCAGAACAGATGTATGACCTGTTTTCTAAATACAAAGTCTTGCAAGCCACTGCACAATATTATGGTGTAAACTGCAAGCCCAAACGATTTATTGTGGGTTTCAAGGTAAAAAATTCATTCACGTTAAGGGAGAGTAGCGGTAACAGTAATTTGAAATTATACAATCTTAAATATAATTATAATTTAAGAACAATTTCCATTTAACTGCAATATTTTTTAGAGAGAATGATAAAAATGATTACAATTTAACACAGTAATAATAATAATTTAAAATAATCGCGTGAGTGATGAAAATTAACGTTACGAGCTTATCTTTATTGTTGTAAAATGCATGTTGTTAGTATTACTTTTACAATTCACTAAACTGGTTTAACTATATTTCTTTAGTTCTTATAATTAATTGTTTAAACATGTTTATTTGTTGATAAAATTAAATCCCCATAACTTCTAATTCGCTTTAAAAGATTTTTCGATTTTTCGATTCGATTTTTTTTAACAATATTAAACAAAGTTTGTTTGTATATGCACGTGTAATATCGAATTTCATAAAGAAAACATGTAAAATTTATAATTTTCTATTAATATCACGTATTAAAATAATTGGAGAAATAAAAATACTAATTTATTATTATTGTTGCTTAAATAAAAAAGAAAAAAAAAACATAATTTTTGAAAATTTTATTTCGAGAGAATCTTTATTCGTAACACAAAGAAAACAGTCAAAGCCGTAGAGGAATACAAAATTTTTATTTCACAGCAGCTTGAATATGGGGTTGTTTATGGGTACCGTCACAGAATGGACGATGTTTGTATGTTTACAGTTGTACAAAGCCAATAGTCTCCAGTTTTTTCCACTTTGAAACGGATGGGTCTGCAAAAAATGGTATGAAAGAAATGATTTTTCAGCTTTTTCAATATAAAGTCAAACAAAGTAATTTATGTAGCAAGCAGATCTTCTATAGGAACTTTTAGCGAAAATTGTCTGCAAAATTCCTAACAACCAATGTAATTATCTTTCCAAGTGACTAAAAATTAACTTAAATAGATTTTAAAATTCACGCGATTAAATAAGTACAGGTTTTTGTTTATCAATAATTTTTCGACCTCTTCTTAATGGCTATAGGTTTATTGTATCAGGTTATATTCAAAAGGTTTTAAATTGTTTGATTTTGAAATACTCAGAATGTTCTTGCGTCACTTTTACAACTTTATGGATGGCAACTAAACTCCAGTTGTAAGGTCAGTTGCAAAAAATGGTATTACAAACAGTAATTGGGACGGAAGGGATCGGACATGTCTAAAGACGAGAATTCAAAAAACCGTGGATGGTTTAACATACCTGATTGCCGAATTTTAAAACTGCTATGTCGGGCAGTGGACACCAAAAAAAAACCAGGGAACTACTTGAGTTCGATAAGAGGAAGGTTCTCATTCTAATAGAAATTCGCTGACAAGCTCGATCTGCCTAACCAGGATTACTGAAGACGCTGCCACCTTTTATGCGAGTGCACTGCACTTCAAAACAGACGTCAACATGAAGGGCAAGCTATACGCTATCCTAACCTACCCTACACAATTAATGAAATATAGAGGTTTTTTGAGCTCTGTTTCCTTATCAATGAACTTTGCTATTAGGTCGGCTGTATTTTGACTGCTTTTATATAGTACCATTCTTTTCAGACTATAGATCATCTAAGTGATTCACTTAATAGTAGCGATTACATGCTATAGGCTGAAATTGTTCTTAAATTCTTAATGTAATAAAAAGTCTTTCTTACCTTAATTTTATTTTAAGGAATTCATTCTTATGGGTTCCATCACAAATCGGTTGACTCTTCGACTTGCCGCACAGGCACCAGCTGTAGACTTTATCTGCAATCAACAATAAGAATAACAAACAAAATAAATCAATCCATGCGTTAAAGGTTATGTAAACTTTCAAAAATAATTTTACTTCCAGTCTCTTTTTTTTTTAAAGTGATTGACCGCTAATAAAAAAATAATGAATGCCATTCACTTTTTTTCTACCACTTACTTTGGTCTAAATGTATTTTAAATGGCTTTTTGTCGAAAATGACACCATTTTCTCCTTGCAACTGTGCTGATTGATTGCCTTCCAAAACATTTTTGGGTATCGTTTTCGTTTCGCCAGCTCCTTTGCCACTGGTAGCGGAGCAGTAAAAACGTTGCTGCAAGAAAGCATAAAAATCAGTTAAGTAAACTTGTTTTACTATCAGATTCCTTTTTAATTTACCATAAGTCCCATGGAGGAACGAGTATTTCGAAGTAACGGCAGCATTTTTGTAAACAAATGGAAAGTAAATGAGAAACTAAATTAACAATTCAACAATTCAGCTGATAAATTTTTTCCTAAAAAAAAAAGAAGAAAGAAACAAGAAGAAGCACCTTGACAAATACAGCTGTTTGCCCAAATAATATCACAGACACAAGCAATACGAAATATCAACTTGGCATCATTGTTCATGGGGCTTTATTGGTTGGTTGGTGTCTGTGGTTCATAAGTGCACTTAAAATATTTTCTGCAGTTTTTAGTGTTGTCATACAATTTTTTTTAGCGATTTTGGGGATTAGTTCGGGTGGAAACGTCGCTTACTGGATGTAGGGCTACGATGTAGGGGGTGTATGTTATTTTCAAACAGAATATTTAGACGACAAACCGCAAACAACAACAACAAAAATGCTGTTTCATGAGAAAGTAAAAAGTCTACAACCAAAGTAAACAAAATTATATGGTATTCGATTACGTGTGCCTGTGTTAAAAAATATATAAAATATTTTTTAAATATAATACAAAAAGGAAAGTAAATGGAGGAGAGATATTATAAAAAACTCCCAAAACAAAATTAATAAATGGAAAGTTTTCCTATATTAATTGCAAATGTTTGCATGTAATTGTGGTTTGCCTTTTGTTTGGGGCCTATTTTATTATCAATTCTTAAACAAATTATATTATGATATTGGGAGTATTTTGTATACGATAAAGAAAACCCGTTATTTTTGAATGCAGTGTCCCACTGATTATGGCGCTTTTCTCATTTTATTTTCGCGCCTTTTCTATTTCAGCCCTTCGCGTGTATGCGAGAGTTTAAGAAACGAACGAGAACGATACTAAACAAATAAAAAAGTATTTTTAAGTTTTTCTTCTAATTTTTCATAATAATCGCCCGCTACATAAGAAACAAAAAAAAAATGACAGAGACGTTCAAAATGACAGAGCAAAATTGTGAGTAGAGGAGCACAATAAATAAAAATGCTGTAGCACAACAGTTTAGATCAGTGCAGAGAACGGTACGGCATACATAAAGCAAGCAAAGAAGCGTACGATCAGTTTAAGAAAATTATTTTTCATTTTTTTAATTGTTTTAATACTACATACACACATATATTTTGTATTATAATAATAAAATAGAATAAATATAAAATTGCTGCTTGTTTGAGGGCTTTTAAGACTATATTAAAAAAGAAATAAGGAAATAAATAAAAAAAAAATAGAAAAAAAATGTGTCTTTAAAATTAAAAAGATATAAGAAAAGAAAATTATATTGAATTAAAACATTTTTCTATTTTCCTACTATTCCAATTACAAAATCAATATTTTTCTTTATAAAAAATCTTTTATAGTGAATGGGTGTTGATGGGTATTATATGTGTTGTTGGAAATTAATAAAATTTTAAAAATAAATTTTGAAAAAACGTCCCCTAAAAAATTATCAGAAAATTCTGTTTAAAAATAGCCTATCTTAGCGGAGCAACCAGCCATTAACCGAAAAAAATTCCCTCCACCTTCGCCTGAATTTCGAATTGTTATTAGAAGAGAGAAACGAACGACGAAAAATAAAACAGTTACAACAACACCTGTGACCCTTTTCTGAATACACAATGTCGGGTGATGTGCAACCACGTAAACGCAAGGATAAGAAGAGAAAACGTGGTAAGTAGAATTGAAATTTTTTTTAGATTTTTTTAAAATATTTTTTAATTTTCTTTTTCTAAATACATATCGTATTTTCTTTACTGTATTTCTATTCTACTTCTTTTCGATGGGTTTTAATAGGCGAGTGTGTGTGCTTGCCCTATTATATAAAAAAAATATTTTTATACTTTCTTTCTTAATTTTATGAAAATTTATATTTTTAATTTTTATCACACACTCACTCACTCGTTCATATCACACATGATGATGATAATAATGAAGATCTCTTTCGTTTTGTATTTGTAAACAACAGATAAGAGAGAAATAGAGTGAGCAAATGTTGTTAATTTTTAGTTTTTGAAATAATGAAAAATGCATATTTTTCTTAAAATTTGAACTGGTAACTGTCAAATAATACGTCATATAGTTTTGAACGTGATGAAAGGCGCGAAAATGTTGATAAAAGATTGTGATATTGAATACGCATTGATTTCAACTTAATGTGTAAATAACACTCTGGGGCGTAAAAGGAAGTTCTATTGATAAAAAGATTTTTTTACCGAAAATTATGCTAAAATCCATGTGTTAACAACACTGGATAATGCAATCTCCCTTATTTCAAATTTTTTGAAATTTGAGTTCCCGTAACAGGAATGTTTTTTTTTGTTTTATTTCCTCTTGAAATTTATGAATTAACCTATAAATGGATTTATAAAGGATTTAATACACACTCTATCGTTGCTGAATGTTGTATGCTGGTGATCTGCCTTACCGATGGTGTTAGGCCAAAATATCTTGCTTTGTTAAAAATTTTATTTATAAACATTATCCAGTTAAATATCGGAATTAATTTAGTTTTTTTTAATTCAAATGTTTTAAATTTTCCCTGTTTAAGGGTTAATTTTTTTTATGTGCCTGCATTCAAATGAGATTTTAAACTTTGCCGCCTAAAACTGGAAAAACTAATAGATTTATAGAAGAGCCAACTAACTATTAGGTTAATTTTAATTTCTGTATTCTGGCATAATTATTTTTCTTTTCAGTTCAAAAGTTTTTGAAGTAAATTTTAGATAAAAATAGGTAAAATACAGAGAAACAACAAATTTTGTTTAATTATTCAAAGAACGAGAGAATGAGAATGAGAAAGGAAATTAGTGTGAAATAAAAGAATAATACCCAGTGAAAACATGTCTTATCAATTTAGTCAACAGTTTTTACTTTTTTTTTTATTTTTTTTATTATTATTTATCGCTATTATAAAAACTACTTATGCTGCAGATTAATTTGAATTTAATAAACAACTACAACAATACTTGTATTAATACAATGTAAAAAGTAATTGTTGAAGGTGATTTGGCACGATATGATGAAATTTGTGAATATGAATGAATGAATTCTCGTATAATTTAAATTCAATTGAAATTTGTTTTGTTCTGAGCAAAATAAGATCTTGAATATTATTTGAAAGTTCGAAATAGAATTTTTAGATAATATTTATTGGAAAACAAAAATATTCAGTGTTTAAAACAAACAAATTTGATTCGATACCAATCCACATGTGATCTAAGAGCGTTCAATGCATCCCGAAAAGGTTAGTATTTGGTGTGGATTTTTGTCTGGTGATGTCATCGGTTCATATTCCTTTGAGAACGATGTTAACTAGACCACCATTATCAACGGCAAGCACTGAATTAATCGCTAATATTGGTATTCTCTTGGAAATTCCGTACCTCTATGTAGTATTCTTAAATTTTGGATTTAAGTTAATTATGAGGCAGATCAAATTATTTTAAGCTTTAATGTTTTTAAATTTTACAAATTTTCGAATATTACTGTCACTTCACGAACTAAAACGTATAAATTATTAAAAATCTCTGCCGTTGATCATAAATAATTTCAATAAAAACGACTTGAGATTGAAAAAATATTTTTCAATGTTAACAACCGTCTTGGGAAGGATAGATCATTCACATTTCGATTAATTTTTCTGAGAACAAAGAACAACAAATAAATGCCGGGTACAAGGTGTTTATGGATCAACTGGTCACCTGTCAGCTTAATGTCTATTAGAATATAAAAAATTTCAATTTGTTTTAAACATTTTTCCTTCCTCCATATTTACATGGATGCTCAAAACAAAAAAAAAAAAAAAATCAATTAAAAGCACAAGACCATCCAATACCAAACAAAATAATATATAATGGCGTCACATGCGAATAAATACAAAATAAGTTTCGTGAGGTGGCCATAAAAAAAAATAGCATCAGAGGTTCTTAAATTTTAATGTCGTGTGGTTATCGAAAAACTAGTAAATATTCACTGAAAGACGCAATTAAAAGAAAATCTTACACAGTGCTTTACAGCTTAAGATTCGAGGAGTTTAAGCAGTCAACGGATCGAGAATATTTGAAATGGCAAGCGTAATGAAATCTTTGTAATCCCTGTGGCACCGTAGGAACCTGGTCACCTACGTTGACGTTAGAGCCGTGCCTGTAGTTAGTATCCACGCATGTTTTCCTCGCTGCGAAAAAATGATAAGAGTAGTTAAGGACATCGGAAAAACTAAATTCTGTGAGAACCACAGGTGGTCAATTGCACATGCTCTAAACGAAGTCTCTTCGAGAAAAATACTTTTTCTACAGTTATGATATCTAGGACATGGGAAGCCTAAGAGATATTGTAAAAGGCTAAGTAATAAAATCCAGAGATTCCCTAAAGCAAAAAACAAAAATTTGGAGTACAGCGTAGGTGACCACCCATCGTATCCATGTTTCTATTAGGATTCCATTTTATACTTTTTTAATTTCTTTAATGTACAAAGGTTCTTCACAAAACATCTTTCCAATCTTCTTATTATATTTCTTTGCTTTGTTTCAGCTGATGAATAGTGTACAATAGCTGGCCTGGAATGATAAGGCTAGAATGACAGGGTTGCCATCTCCCTTTACCTTATAAGATATACCACCGTAGTGATAAGATAACATAAAAAAATGTTTCATCGCTCTAATGAGTGTCTAATTATTCTTCTTTTAACTAAAAACAAGACGTTAATTTAACACGCTATTCTCCGGTGTTCAAAATTTATTTTGGATTTGAGGGAAGGATTTGCTAATCTTGGGTTAAAAGACAAAAATTGCTTTTGAAACTTTGGAAGCATGAAAAACGGTTTCTCTCCTTCATGCATATAGGTCATTATTTTGAATTGAAAAAATTGAATCCTTTCTGTCTTTTTTTAAATTCCTTTTGGCTACTTTGAGGATCCTACGGCTGTCACAAAACTTCGCTGCCCTCCGCTTGGATGAATTAATTACAGGGGATTGAAGGTTTCTTTTTGGATTTTAAAATTCGAAAACGATGATTAAAATTATACTCAGGGTTTGAACCTGGATTGCTACTATTTGTAAACATGCCACTTTAACCATCGTACAAGAACACCTCGCATGTGTTAATCGTGCCTATTCCTTCTTTAAATGATCCGGCCTCTCACTATTAATACGACAAGATGAAACCGGCAGATTTCGAAATTTTGAAAATTGTTGGTTGAAGAATCGATTTAAAAAGTTTGTGAACCTGCCTTTTCTAAGGAAAACATATGTATGCGGCGGGTATATTGGTCATAAATATTGGCAAGTTTCCATATGATTTTGCAGAAATTTACTGAATGCTCGCCGAAAAAAAAGAGAGAAAGAAATAATCTTTTTTACACTTTCTTTATTCCTTATGATTTGTATAATTCTTGCGATATTTCTCTTTTTTTTTCTTGTTTAAACTTTGTTTCATTGTCTAGCTTTTAAGTAAATAAACATTAAATAAATTATATTATAATTAAAAAAATACAATAAATATATAATATCATATATATGTAGTTTTTGTATATAATAATAACAATAATTAATAATGAATTTTTTTTTCAATAAAATGCCTTCATAAACAGAATCGCTTGATGTCCGTAGATCGGAAGGTGAATTAATATTTTCGCGCAAATCTAGCTTACAAGGTAGTTGATATTGATATGAAGTATTGCTTGGAACAAAGAAATAAAACAGAAAAAATCCAACAAATCCTTTAAGCTTCTCTTACATCAACTCTACTTAATTGGTCATAGTTAAAGCTTTTATATTTCTTATCTGGCTGCCTTTTGAAACCTTCACTTCTTACCTTTCATACCTTACCCCTAAAGGCTTAATAACAAATTTAATTTACTAACTTGAAACCTAAGTTCAAAGTCTATTTCTATATATTATGAAATCAATTAATTTCTAATATTTTAAATTTCCTTTCTACTTTTCTTAGATGACGAGTCTTCACATGGCGTACACATTACGAAAATGGGTTCAGATGACGTACATCTGCATGTTCATGAGGAGCATGGCACCGGTGGCCATTGGTGTGCCAAAATAATTTTCTTCTCTTTAATGGCAATTTTAATGGGCCTGGTATGTCTTATAATATTAGAGAATCGAGGCATACAAGATGGTAAGTATATAATTCTATACCGTTAATTCATTAATTCGATTAGCAGAGACAAAAACCAAATTTATAAACTAGCTTTTATTGACACGTATTATTTGGCAGAGTAATATTTTAATCCTCGGAAACACCTTACATCATATATTAGATTCCGTATTTTTACCTTTTTCCGAATATGGATGTTCAAACAATCCATATTCGGACGAAATAATATCTGATCAAGTCACAGTTCTCATGGTTTACTTATTAGGACACGATAGGAGGGAGTAATTTACCAATCCACACCCGTTTTCCAGATTACAATCTCGTTTTTTACTATAGTGTCAAAAAACGATCTCTGTTTGTAACTCTGGTTTGTTTCTCTGCTAAATTGTGGTGCTAAACTAAGTCCATTTCAAATCTCAATTACAGTCGATACGCCCTTATCAGAGTCTCGATTTTCAAATTATTTTGATGGTTGGGTAGACGAACATCGCGTTGAACACGATGATCATCATGATAGTCACGGTTCAGCGGAACATGATGATCACGATGATGAACACAGATGAAGATGATGAACACGATGAGATGATGAGCACGATGATGAACCGTTCGAAGAGGAAGCCGATCATTCTGAGGGTGATGAAGAAGAAGCGGCTGATGTAGAAGATGAAAATGTAACACCCGAAGAGAGGATGAAAATGTAACCGGCGAAAATGTTACTGCTGAAAGACATAGATGAAGATGAGGATGAAGAAGATGATGATAATGCTACAATAGAAGAGGATAATGCTACCGTCGAAGATGATGCTGATGAAAATGTCACTGCTGAAGATGATAATGTCACTGCCGAACAAAATGATGATGACGATGATGCTGAGGACGACAATGAAGATGATGACAATATTACTAAAGAAGCATCAAAACCAACATCGCAGGATGCACAAGATGATGACGATGATCCTTTTGATGATGTAAGTTCGTTTATATGTTTTCTAATGTACGAATATCGAATAATCAAATCGTTTTCAATTTCAGGATGATGACGATGGTAACTTTGATTCGTTAGAAAAAATTGTCGATAATGATGCCGCTGAATTAGAGTTACTTAAAGAAAAGGCCCGCCAGCAAGCGGCAGCAGAATCAAAACAAAATGCTGCTTCGGCTGAAAATGATATTGACGATGAAGCTGAAAATGCTCCATCATGGGCTTCATCACGTAAGTAGTTGTAGTGTAGACAAATCCAGTAATTCTAAGGATGTTCAAAATATCTTGAACATTTGAAAAAATGTTCCACAGTGTTGTCTTCGTGACGATGTCGTGTTTGAAGCAGTAAATATAACCTCTGTCACCATGATACTGTGTATTAAACTGGGTCAGTTTGCAGTTTATCGTTTCACAATTTCTAAACTTCTAGTCTGTGTTTCAATATTTGGGATTAGTTTGTAGATCCACTCTCGGTGAGAGCATTTTTTTCAGCTGTGAATATATTTCGGCTTAAGATTGTCCTTCACCTGACCGTAAAACTATAGCATTTCCTTTTATGAGGATAATTCCTGCTACAGTACAGCCTGTTTATGATTATTTGTAACAACTTATTGCAGGGTAAGATCGAGTTTGCTTGAATGTAATTGTTTTGTTTGGCACTTGATATCGAATTTCTGATCAATTATTTTGTAAACCATAGTAAAGGAGAACTGGACGCTGTCCTTAATAGTTATAATAAGAACTTGATACAGTTTGCTTATATGCCAGACTCAAAATTTCTCGGTTTGGAAATTGTCATTTGAAAATAATAATATATAAACCGACAAGGATATAAAAACGAAGGAAACTAGTTACAATATCTACCAGAACTCATGGTTCCATGGTTGGAAATATCTATTTTTATAAAATTATAATGTTACTTGGAAAATTTTAAGCGATATTCAAGAAATATATATGTTTTTTTATTAGTTTTTAAGCTCCACGTATTAAAATAAGAGTGTCTGTCATTAAACTCTTCTTTTTTTTAACAAGAAAGTGCAAAAAAAAGAGGAATCCAAAATCCAATAAAACAAGATTTAAGAAATAAATTTTATTTAAATTGAAAAGAAACAACAAAAACTCACCTATTCCAAACTATTTTTACAGTGGCGGTTAAAATTGGCATTGGTTTGGCTCTTGCCTTAGTAGCACGTGTCCCTACCGTGTTGCTTCAGAAAAAAATCCAAATTTCAACGGTGAGTTTTCCAAAAGTTAGAACAAAGTTTTGCTAATTTTTTCTGTTGTTCAGTCTAAGTC
This sequence comes from Sarcophaga bullata, assembly GCA_005959815.1. Lineage (NCBI taxonomy): Eukaryota > Metazoa > Arthropoda > Insecta > Diptera > Sarcophagidae > Sarcophaga > Sarcophaga bullata. Next base: position 17,462 of record QOCX01002983.1, read on the forward strand.
TTACATCTGTTTACTAGTACTTTTTCATTTAAAATCACATACTGTTACTACTACTACCACTACTTCTACTAGCCAGTTTGTGTCTTAAAAAGCTTGAAGCTGTTAACGTTCTTAATCAAAATTTTTTTTTTCTTTTTGAAAACTAAAAAAGCGCCATTTAACCTTTAAACGTGTTTCCGCTATAAAATAATCTTTGAAAATAATTTAAAAACTGTACTCTTTTCTTTCTTTTTTTTTTGTTGAATTCAAAGTCCGCATGTCAGTGTTGTGGATTTAAAAATTAATTTTTTTTGTTGGTTTTAATTTTGTAATAAAATTTTCTGAAGTTTATTTTGATTTTCTTTCTTAAAACTAAAACTAAAAAAAAAAAAAGAAAACTGTCAACTTTATTAAGCTTATTTTCTATTGTATTTATACAATATGACTTGGCACTACGGATCTATTTTAATGGTATTATTTATTTTTTTTTTTTATTTATTTTAATTATTAATTAATGTAATTGTTGTAATTGTTTTTATTTTAATTCATTCATTTTTTTAGTTGTTGAATTATTTCTTATTTTATGCTCGCACACCGCTAAAAGCCATTGTATGTATGCTGCCATTATATTTCATTAGAAAAGTTTTGTAAAAAACAAAAAAAATTTTTTTTTTTACTTTTTTTGTTATTTAAAATTAAAACATAAAATTAAATAATTTCATTATATTTATTAAATTATATACACAATCTATAATGCATCATATAAAGATGAGAACCAGCTGCTGAAGTTAATGAACGTCGTTTAACCATTGCCAGTCCTCATGAGGAGTTTCCCGAAGAAGAGGGTGATGTTGATGAACCTTTGCCCGAAGATGGTTAAATTTTTTTCTATTTTTTTTTGTTATAAGATAACAAGATTTCACATTATTTTTTAAAGTGGATTTTAAGAACGATTGCTAATTGTGAAATCAACAATTTAATGACATAAGGAAAGTACTCAGGTTTTACGTCAGAAGCGAATGTAACTTCTAGATGGACTGTACGGTTTAGTTTTTAATGTTTTTAAATAATTAACTGTACTTAGAGATACAATTAACTTTCCAGCTGGGGTTTGAATTTGAAACTTCTAATCCTCAGCTATGTAGTGTCTCCTTCAGTTTGGATGCAAAACAATAGGTCTTGCAAGCAATAAATATGAAATTCTCTATGGGAACATAAACAATTCAGTAGTTCTTGCTTAACAGCAGGTACAGCATAAAAGAAAAGTTTAATATTTGAAAACCGTTTGTTGTATGGGACATAATTCCCTGATCTAAAGCAGTTAATACCCATTGGCTATGGTAGGGCGCTGCGTCACAAGGTCATGGTAATTATAATGAAACTTTGTGGTGCTGAGAGGAAAATTTCAGTGGTAGACCGACGGGCAGATGACAAACAGGGTTTGAGCAGTTTCGTTGTCATCAAGCACATTTTGATCTTCATACGAAGGACTGAAGGTAGTTTTTGAAATACATACCAAATAGTGTTTTCAGATCAGGAGAACAATTATCAGTCCCTTATTGTAGACTCTATAGATGCTTTTATGGACATTCATGATTATCATTAAGTGATCACTTAATGATAATTAATGATAATCATGAAGTATTTTAGCTTGGAGTCTTGGGTACTACAGATCATTTCGGCCACAATGCATTAGCCAGAACCATACCTCGTGCAAATGCAGCAGAAAATGAACAGTTTTTCATTGAAGTTGTTTGGAATTTTTTAAAATCAAGACGGCTCATAATAAGCTATCCAGAAAATCTTCTTATTCCCTAGAGAGGACTATTACGAACGTTGTAGGAAGATCAGGCAGTACTTTCCTTATGTCATTTTGTAATTGAAA
>QOCX01002984.1:0-19324 GCA_005959815.1 Sarcophaga bullata
GTTGTCGTCTGGACAACAGAGCATGCTGTTCCATTCCATTCCAAAAAAAACCAAGTTCCCTTTGAATAAAATCAGAAATCTGTGCCACAGCATGGTTTCACATGCATTTTAGTAATCCTCTAGAGACATGAATTTTCTGGTTAGTTTTTGTTTGTTTTTTTTCTGTTTTTTTTTTATTTTTTGGTTGATTATGTTTTTGTTTTTGTTTTTTTATACGTAATAAATGGTTACTTTTCATATATAAAAAGTATTTGATTTTGTTTATGATGTGCACACAGATTTGAGTCCATAAACGAATTATGTACTCAACTCCCCCCAGTGACTGTTTCTCATTCTTAAGGAATAATTTTTTTTAAATTTCTTTTTTTACTTTTTTTTGTAAGACAGGAAATTAAATTGTTGCCACAAGATTTTCAATTTGTATTTGAAATTTTTGGTACAAATCTTGAGAGAAATTCACATGCTTTCTGGCGAAAGTAAGGTGAAGCCACAAAGCAGCCTAAGAAGATTTTCTTAAATTTTTAATCCTTTGTAGTCATCTTCTCTTCCATTGTCCGACGCTTGGTGCCTTTGAAAATGCTTGGGCACACAGAAAATTTATTGACAGAATGTGTCTGACCGAAAGGCGATTTGAATAAAATTTAATACCCACATTCATTGAACTGTCAAGCTAACTGGAGATCAATAACCACGTGTTATTAATGTTGAAGTTGTTGTGGTCCAGTTAGTAGTGTCCAGTAAGTAGTGTGTTGGCTTATTAAACGTGAGGCCAAGGGTCAAACCAGAGGTCAAACGTCTCCAATAAAACGAAACATAAACAAATGTTTCTTCGGCGACTTCCTCTCAGCAGATTTCTGGCAATAACTATGAGAGTAAATTCTAATATTGTCATGAAAAGTTTTTCATAAACCTGTCATTGGGAGTCGACTCTAAAAACTGTTGGACTCATGACTCATGTATAAAATTAACACACGCAACATAATTGATGTGAGAAACTATGTCATAATAATGACTGAAAGGTTGTAATGACCAATTTTGTCATGTATGATACATCGGCACCTTATAGGACCCAAGTAGACAAAGTCCATTGAAATTCTTCATTCTACCTAAAGGAATAACGAACTCCAAAGCGATTTATAGCTGTCGCATGGCTCTCAATGAAATAACAAAACGTTATGATACTCATTTCATATGGGATGTATTAGGACACAGTGATATTTCAGGTAACCATAGGGCAATTAAACTGGCCAGCAGTGGCGTAACTCCCCGTTCAGTTATTTAAATTCATATACAGACAGAATAGCTCAGCAAAACTGGCCTAAATTGGTTCTTAGAATCATTACTGGGCATGGCATAATGGGTACTCATGAGAGGCTTGATTTCTATGAAGACGCGGTAGCCTAGTAAATAATGTGTTAGCTTATTAGACTTGAGGTCACGGTTCAAACCTCATGTCAGACATTTCCAACAAAACACGATATGAAGAAAATATTTCTACGGCGACTTACTATCGGCAGATTTCTGGCAAAAAACTCTGAGGGGAAATAAAAATTGCCATGAAAAGTTTCACAAACTTTTTAAATTGTAGGTCCCACCACTCATGTATAAAATTAACACACACAGCATAAGTAATGTGGGAAACTAGGTCCTAATCCAGAATGAAGAATTTTGATGACCATTTATGTATGTATGTTTGTATGTATGTTATGTAACAGCATGATCTGTTATAATTCATGATTTTCTCTCGAACACTGCAAGTAACAGTTAAGTAACTCTAACTGCTGTTCTCATTGTCCATGTTCCATGGTTCCTTAAATAGTATGAGAGAAGGTTAGATTCACTTCATGCGATAAATTTTCTTTACGAAAGCGCAAGAGCTGAATCAATCAAGCATACTTCAGTTGTAATTGTTATCCTATTTTTTTGTTCTGTGTAAGCTCCTAATAATTTTTATCAATTAAAAGCTCATTTTGTAATTTTAATTTAATTTTCTTTTAACAAATGGCGGCGACTCATTTGTAATGGCATTTAAATTTATGCAAGCACAAGACGAAAGAAAGTCTTTCCAAAAATTTATCAAAATTAACTTTAGTTCTCTCGAACACACCAAAGGCCTTGCGAAAATAGATGAGTTGGGGTGGCCATTAAAATTAATTTTTCAAGAAAATATTGTCATAATAATTCAACAAATAAATACGTAGTCATTACGACTACCACCTCTATGTCAGCGGCAGCAGCAGCAGCAGCAGCAGCAGCAGATATTACAAATATTTGTTATACTCCCGTTGCCATATTTCATTTATTATGGTTAAACAAACTATAAACTAAGTGGGAGAGAGAGATAGAGAACGAAGCAAGTGTAAAAACAAAGTTAAGCTCACATATTTTCTTACTTAAGAAAACTGTAAATCACCCACACATATACAGCAGCATGCAAGTAATTAGAAATATTTTTCTTTTCTAATTTGTTTTTAAATGTCTTGCATTTGCTTATGTTGCTAATTAGTTGTTAACAACTGTTCATAATGATGTTCATAACAAAAATAAATACTCACACACATTTATCTGGTTCTTTAACTTTTTTTTTCTCATGATGATTCTTAACTGACGACTGACTTGACTGTTGCTTGCTTTTTTGTATCCACTTGTCTATGAGATTGAGCGAATGAGAGCAAGCAAATGTGGGAGTCAGTATATGTGTTATGCTGCCTCCCCCCATGTTGTGTTGTTCCATGATGAAACCAATACCATGCTCTTTAACTGTTTTTTTTTTTCTTATCTTCTTAGGTTAGTTCTCCAACTGTATGAGTGTGAATACAACCTCGTCAAAACTAAATAGACAAAAAGGAAGGATAACACACACACATACACACATACATACACACAATCATATACAATTTCTTAACTGTTGCTGTGTTTTATTTGCAATTTTCTTAATAAAATGCTACAAAATGGAGATAAAAAATGAAAGAAACAACAACAAAAGCAAACATTTGTAAAAAAAGCAAAGAACATATCACAGAGAAACTTTATGGTTTAAAATTTATCATCACTCACCCTCTCTCTCTCTCTCTCTCTCTTTCTTTATCTCTCTTTCTCTGTGTTTACTTTCAGTTAAAATTATTATGAGCTATTTAGGCAACAAATTTTTCATTTTCGTAAGAGTTTTATTTGCTTAAAAAATTATCTTCAATTTCATAAACATTTAGAAACGAGATTTTGAAAGTTAAAATTCTACGTACATATGGGTGTGCTAGAATTTTGCTAAAATTTTATGAGTTTTATAATGAAATTAAAACAAAGTGTTGGCCATCGTTAGCTATGTGCCTATAGCTGTTCCATTTAAATTCCATTTTCATTGTTTTAAGTCAAGCCTCAATGGCATACTCTATCGTTTGCGGACGGTTTAAGGAAAAGGACTATTAAGAGGGGTTACCTCGGGCATATTATTATCGTGAAGAGAGCCTCAAGCTATATATGTACATAGTGGCATATAGTCAATCTATATACATAGATCAGTGACGACAAGGATATTTCCTTGCCCTGCTTCTGCTAAGTGTTGTCTTTTGGTGTCCTGATTTCTGGTTACATTTGTCAAGAATGTGGTAGGATCTAAAACGATCCCCATTCTAGATAAATTCTTATTAATCCCTAAACAGTGAAGTCGCCGTAGTCTAGTAAATAGTGTGTTGGCTTATTAGACGTGAGGCCAAGATTCAAAATCCCACAGCAAACATCTCCAACAAAGCAAAATATGAAAAAATATTTCTTCAGCAGTTGCCTCTCAGCATTCTACTGGCAAACACTCTCTCTGACAATAAATAAAAAAACAGCCCTGAAAAGTTTCTCAAAAAAATCTATCTTTCGGAGCCGTCTTTAAACTGTAGGTCTCGTCACTCATGTACAAAATTAGCATACACAACATAACTGGTGTGAGAAGCTAGGTCCATAAATCTAACCAAAAGGTTGTAACGACCATTTATGTGTGTATGAACCATGATGACCAGATCAATTATTACCTAAGAAGTCATTGTTAATAGAACGAACTAGAACTAGAACCCTTAGATTGAGTTGAATAAGTTACAGTAACTGGCAAGGGCAAGGCAGAATCTCAGGGGCGTAAGAAGTACTACTAGACTTGAGAATAGTGGAGAACATATCAAACACTAGACCTGGACTTTGGGGATAACATTTAACTTAAACAATATCAAATGACAAGCCGTTCCTCTTCACACTGTCTTTTTTACAAAAACAACAAACAACAACAAAACTCGTTAATTGGAAGGCAAACAGCATTTGGCGACGCATACGCGCCTTTTAAGGACAGAGTTTTTTGTGTGGGGCCAAAACATCAGTTCGTACAGGGAGTACGGGATTTATGCTAAAATTAAAATCCGTACTCTTCTGCGAACGAGATCTATGCTAAGTGAAGGGTACAAGCTCAATTTAAACTTAAGCTGGAGCGTTACAGCAGACAATAGATTGACAGGTCTATCCGTCATAGCCAGCTTGATTGATTCAAAAAACTAAGACAGTAGCTTTCCGCTAGTATCACTGGTTCATATTTCTGTTGAACATATATGGCTGAACATATCAAGTTAGTTAAAATGCAGATTATGTTGACACGGATACGCAATCTTGGTACCCGGGGGAACGGGGTTCATACTTTTCAAAAGTAGATACCTCGTTGGGAGGGTCAGCTCACTCAAGACAAAGTCTCTATAAAACTTTGTATGCGTCGAGGGGCATGTCTTTGGTTTGTTAAGTCTCTCAAAAACAATAGAATTCATTTGCTCTTCTTCTAAAAGCCCTTTCTAGGCTTCTTCCCTAGACATTTGGACTACCAGTCGGAATTAGATTCCCCCTACTGGCTATCAATTTGATAAAGATTTTATGAAATGCCCGGATGCACGTAACTTTAAAAGTTTAAGTTGTGACCGCTGCAGGATAATCTAATGTTCATCTGCGGTTTAGCCCTTGCCCCGGTGAATTATGCTAAAACTTTATTCTTACCCACTCATAATTTCATTCATAACTGCAACAAACAAAATTAAACGGGGGCCCACCCACCCATTAAGTTAGATTATTACAGGAGGTAAATTTACATGTTGAACACACGGCTCTTACAATCAACATGCTCATAAGCATATTGAATTTTGCGGACTTACGTTGGCTTCATCCCATCTAATGTATGAATAAATGACATGAATGAATGAAGGATGCAATTACCATTCCCTTTTTTAAATAGTAAAAGCTTAGATTTACATGGGACAATTTACAAACAGCGCTTGCTACAAAGTGTTCATGGTTACAGTTTTATTGAGTGCTCCACTGTATTTCCAATTACTTAAGTGTTTGAATTTAAAATAAAAAACGATAAAAAACAGTTTTTATTAGCACGCCCATTTTTTATTTAATATACAGTCAAGCCAAAAAATCTACATACAGCGGTTGATGTAGACTTTTTCCGGCGCAATTTGTTCAAATTAAAAAGAGATGGGGGTTGTAGCGTTATTTAAGGCAATTCAAAATACTAACTAAGAAATTATTAGAAAAAAAAACAAAATTATCGGGAAAAAAGTGACACGCGTGTATGTAAACTTTTCTCCTGCTAACTGTATATGTGTTTATTTCTATGTATTTTTACTGTACAATATTTCGTAATAAACAATAAGTATAGAATGTGTGATACATGTTGCAGTGATATCGGTGGGCAATCAATCGGTTTAAATTTGAAAATCGGTTATTTCAAATCCCGACCAATACGTATATCATTCTTATTCTGTCATAAAATTTCAGTATTTGATTCCTCCATTTGAAACGCTAATGAATCGAACCAACAATTGGGATTTATTAGCTTGGGGCAATTTTGAGAAACTGCACATGAAACTCATATTTGGTTTTGCTCTGAAAACCCATACTTGCGTCTTACAGAAGGCCAATGCACCCATTACGGAGCTGACTTTTTGGCCTGCGGGTTTGAAGTGTAGGGTCCATTTGGCAAATATTTCTTTGAAAATAGGCACTGTACTAGAAACTAAGGCCAATGCGAGACACCACCTTATCGCCACATGGTTATTGATGTGGAAAACAATGTTTCAACAGGATGGCTGCAACATGTCTCACATTCTCATGCACAATCATTTAATTGCGTCAAACGCTTGATGGCCGTTTAAATTAGGCTGAAATTGGTTGGATTGTTAATTGGCCACAAGAATCTTGCGATTTGACACCGTTGAACATTTCAGTGAAGTACCGTAAAAGAAAAAAGTATTTATGCCCGACAAGCCAGAGACAATTGAGCATTGAAGGCCAACATTCGTGAATCCATTGCCGAGATACACCCTTATACACTCGAAGAAAATGCCATGAATAAATTGGCTCTTGATCGAATGAGGGCGCTGTGGGGGGGAGCCCAGCCATTTGGCAGCCATCTGAATAATCATATTCCATTTCTAACGGAGCAATTGGTACTTTACAACAAAAAATAAAATTCAGAATTCCCAAACCGTTTTTGTTTTGCAATTTGCATTTCTGAAATTTAAACTTTTAAATGGCCCACCCTATACAATGTAACACAATTCAAATTAGAAACATAATATACCTTTCGTATTATTATTGATTAAATATTACAATAAAAAAAAACAACAAAACAACCAAAACAAACAATGCAGAGGATTTATATTCCCACGTATTATTGTTGTTATCATTTTGTTGCAGAATAATGATAACCGTGCGCTGTATAAATATGGTTACAATTTTATTTATCGTTTCATAAACAACGGGAAATTAATTCGGAGATACCGGCATATTAAAAGAAAAAATATGCACAAATAATTCAAGAGCGCACTACTTTATTTAGAACACTCTTTCATAACATTGCTATGCCGGTAGGCAAAAGAAATTTCATCAATTTAACAATTTTTCTATGCAATTTTATTAAATTTTTTTTAAAAAGAGCGTTTATTTCAGCAGAAATAAAATTATGACTTTGTTGAGTACAGTCACCGGAAAAAAGTCTCAGACAAAAAATTTGGTAATACCGTGATTTTTTTTCTTATAATTTCTGGGTTCTATTTTTTCATATTCGATTTTGTTTTCAAGCATTTTCAATTGTGATTAAGGCAAGGTCACAAACGCAATTTTATTTGACGCCTACATGTATGTACTTTTTTCCTTGACTGATATATTATTTGCATACCCGTCCACAACCTTCTTATTACTGTTTGTTGATTCATTGTTTACAATAAAAACTTTAAATATTAAAATTATTAAGACACACTGACATAGAACTTAATTTAGTTTCATATGTCCAACTTCTTAGAACTTCTTTATTTACTTAGTTAAGAGGTCTCTACAAGCTTTCTGTCAGAATTACAAACACCATGTATGCGTGTAGGTGGTGGTTTTACTTTAAGGTGTAGGTTCAAGCCCCAGGGTCAGACAACTCCAACGAAAACAAGATATAAAAAAGTATTTCTTCAGCGTCTGCCCTCAGCATGATTTTCTGGCAAAACTCTGGGAGTAAAGAAAAATTGACATGAAAAAGGTCTTCAAAAATTTTGGCGCTTCGGAATTAGACTTTAAAGAGTTTATCTCGCCAATCACGGCATAAAATTAACACACACAACAGAGTGGTCTGAGAAATCTGGCGTCATAATCTTGACTTAAGGTTGTAACGATCAAAAGTATAGGCAAAGAATAATTGAAACATCGATTTGTCATTGGAATTGTAAGGAAAGTTTCAATTTTCTTCTAAACTGATTGACTTATAGCTCATTGAAGCACTGCTAATTTATCCATTCGCCTGTTATGATCGTTTGCTAAATTGACATCTGTACATAGAGGTTTGAGAGTCTTTCGTTCAGTGATACCAAACTATTAAGTTGTTGATATCTGATGCGCCCGCTTTATACCGATATACTGTGTGCCAGGTACTCGCTTCTGTTCAATTAATTCTGTACAACTGTTTGGTGCGCTTTGTAAAACGAATTCCGGAATGCAAAGTTTTATATCAAACCTTTCACGGGGATTTCAGATTTTCTTTTTTGGGTGGGTTAAAAAAACAAATCCTTTTAATCCTAGGTTGCCTATTATTGCTTAAAAATAATATCCGTAGGCAGGTACCTAATGGGGTTTATGGTGAAGAATTTTGCTTATTTTTGAGTTCTACTTCCTGCCCTTCTATGCAGGAAGGGTCTTTCTATTTCATTTTACTTTGTTGGTTGCCTTTTTTGTCAATCATAGGTCTCTCTGCTTTTAATTACTTTTAAAGTCTTATCGTCTACCATTCCTATTTGGGAGGAGCTGTTTCTGGTATCATTTGTTTTTATTTTTTATCAATCGCCATATGATTTTAATCACATTTTGAAAAGGCTTGGAGAAGTCGGTAATTATTATCTCTCTGATTTACATAGTAAATGTGTTATCCTCTGAAGTGCCTTAAGCCAGACAAAATGCTTGCCTTTCTTGAATTAGCTACGCTTCCATGGCTTCCATGGGATTATGAGACAATAATTCATGCGGTTACATTCAATGGCTTAAACACCACGTATCCTTATTCCTTAATTTTTAACCTTCAATCTCTAAGCAGTTTACTCATGGCTTTTTAAAACCATTATAGTTCCGAGAAATTTAAATAAAAGGAGTGCTCTAGTGAAAATGTTTGTCCTTGAGCTTATTAAAAAAGACATCAATTAATGCGACAAAGAAAAAGCGCCCTTAATTGGACTTTAATTTCCAAAAATTCAGAACATCTTGATGGGAGAAATCCTTTAACGAAATTCTTTGCAAGTGTAATCGTAATGTGGACATTTTTCGATAACATTTTCGTTGGTCACAATCGTATAAATTAATTTTTTAATTCATATTGTTTTTGCAAACGGGGAGAATACAATTAAGAACTATGCCCCCAACAGCTAGTTGTACGTGATTTGAACTGAAGGCCTATTTTAATTGCAGCCTATGTGATACAACACAGTACTTACCAACTCACTTCAGTCGTGATAGTTAGAATACCTTTTCATAAGAGATTAAAAAAATTAATTTTTTAATCAAATTTGAAGGAGAAAAAATATTCTCATACCGATAACTTTAGTATTTTGAAGAGAAAAATCTTTCCCATACCCGATATTTTGCCAGAGTAATCGACCTTTTTATCCGCCATTTCCATTTGATTGTAATTCCTTTTAATAAGCCACACATGCTTACATGAACGCCATACTATCCATATTACCCCCCTACCCTCACAATACAATTCAAAAGGTAGAAATGTAGGTATCCTTACAATTTTATAAGGGATTCCAGAAAATATTCTAAAATAGAACGTTTTTATTTCCCCCCCTTTTTTTTCTTATTTTAAAACCTTTTGCAAAGGCCCACTACTGTTTTTACTTACCATCATGGAGAGCATGCCTGGTCTTAAAATAATTCAATAATTTTCCATTTTCGCTTCCTTTGGAAAATGAAAAATTTTATGGGCGATAAAGTACGCTACAGCAGTTTTATTATCGGCATCATACATCGGATTAGTTGCCCTGTTTTTTTTTATTACTGAATCAACAGTTTGTATTCTGGTGCAAGCTTTTGCCCAAAAAGAAAAGGAAAACGCTTTTCATTTGTTAGCGTCAGCGAAAAATAAAGAAGAAAAAAGGAAGCGAAGATGCAAAAAAATGGGGAGGTGAAAAGGAATGTGAGCGGAGCGGGTTTTATAATTTTTTCAAAACATTTCATCATTTTTTTGCATAAAATTCTTGCTATTATTTACCAGTGTAATCATGTACTGTATGCTATGTATTGGCTTATTGAATTTTGTTGCTTATACTCGTCTGTCTGTCTGTCTGTCTGTCATGTCTGTCTGTCTGTCTTACTATTTTAAATAATTTTATGTGCTTGCCTTTATTTTTTTTTTTTTCAATTTTTTTCCATTTTTTTTTTTGCCTTTCGCCTTGCGCCCATTTAATTTTTCATCTTAATTTTGTCTTCTCGTTGTTGTGCTTTGTTGGCATTTGCCTACTTGCTCTGTTTGACTATTGCTGTTAGCTGCTTGCTCGCATTTGATGCTGATAAATTGGTAGACGATTTTAGATGGTTTTTTAATGCTTTTAGAAAAATTAAAATTTATGAAATAAAAACTGCGGGGGGGGTGGGCGGTAGGTTTGGGGTCTAAAAAAACAGCCGCATTAAAATACAGGTTTCTTAATTGCAGAAATTTAGCGGGCTAACTGAAAATGGTTCGAATTAACCACAAGGAAGACTGCCTTTTAATTAAAAAAAAAAAGTAAGAAAGAAAGTCATACGTAATGCATAAAAACTGTCAAACAATTAAATGGTAATTCTTCTATCTTATGGCCAAGAGCTATTCGTTAATGCTGGCACTCATTATAATACCCATGGGCTTAACTCTCACCAGCATTCCTTTTTTTTCAATTCACACCCAGCTGAACTTAAAAGATAATTGATCTCTCAATAAATTCCGTTAGAACTTGAAGGATACATACATAATTAGTTATTACAACCCTTCAGCTTGGACGACAAGCTATCTTCTGTGTGTGCTAATTTTCGAAACGACTGGTGGGACCTACAGTTTGAAGTCGGCTCCGAACGACAAACATTTGGGAAACTTTTTCATGGTAATTTTATTTATGCTGAGAGAGGAAGTCGCCTAAGAAATAGTTTTTTCACATTTTCTTTTGTTGGAGATCTCTGACCTGGGGTTTGAACCATGGCCTCACATCTAATAAGCCAACACATTACCTACAAGACTACGGCAACTTTAAAAAAGAATTTGAAGGTTTCGAAATGAAAATAGCATTCGCTGTCGGCAAGATTGCCAGCATATTGTCAAAAATATAACGCAACTAATGCCGTATCGTTTATATTGTTACATGAACAGACAATTAAGACCCTAGTTTAGTGTTGACTTCATAGATGAGAGCTCCAAGTTAAAATCCCATCCCTGATATCTTGAAAAAAAACATGAAAAATATATGAAAAGTATGCTTGCGTTTACCCTCCCAGCATACTTCTGGTCAAATCTTTTCTAATCTGTTATTCCAAGTCGATATTGGACTGGAGGTTCCCCTGCATATAATACATAAAATTAACACACATAAGTTGGAGGGTGTAAAAAGATAGGCTGTAAAGAAGACCCTAAAAAAATATCGAAAGAAATATCCCCAGAAGGGAATGAACAGCCTCTTGGCTGACATTACTCCCTTATGGCAGTTGCACGGAAAAATATGTTATAAATGGCCGTAGTATAATAGGTAGTGTATTGGCTTATTAGACGTGAGGCTACAGATCAACAAACCCTAGGTCAGACATCTCTAACAAAACGAAATAAGAAAAAAATATTTCTTCGGCAACTCCGCTCAGCAGTTTTCTAGCAAAAACTTGGAAAGTAAATAAAAATTGCCGTGAAAAGTTTCTGAAACCACAGGTCCACTACTCATTTATAAAATAACAGACATGACATATGTGGTGTGAGAAGTTAGGTCATAATTATAACTGAAGGGTTGTAATGACCAATTATGTAGGAAGACAAAGACAAAATAAATTTCAATGAAATACGAATCGATATACGCCGGTGGATATAGGTTTTCCTGTGGGCTCTCTAGGAGACTTCGAGACAACAGCATTGCTAGCAATATTGATTTGGACATCAATCGGTGAAATTTACAGCGAATTTTTTTTAAAAGATTTTAAGACGAGGCTGCCATTGTGTTAGGCGCTATGAATTGGAAAAACTGATCAATGGCAAGGGAGCAACAGCGTTAGAGTTAGAAAAACCGAATTTTATATCCATTTTATTCAAGAATACCGACTACAGGGACTGTTTTAAGTTTATTCTGAGCGTGATATTTATTCACAAACACTGGCATTAAAATATGCAATCAGAGGACTAAGATATAACAGCGGAGTTACATGGATGGAGCCTATATCCTGAGAAGAAAACCTATTAACTATTAACAGAGATTATCATGAGGGACCCAATCCCAATAAGGGCCTACATTAATATCGAGGAAGTAATGAAGTTCCAGCTTCTCCTACAGAAGTACGACAATTTAAGGCGAAGATTGTCATTATTACTAGGGCACTATGCCAATGCTCACAACACCATGTACTGGAATACATGCAATATTTTTAACCCTTTCGTTACCGCAGTCCATTCCGCCGAAGTGGTGCTATTGAACCGGGCAGCACGCCGCGAATTGTGCACATTGCATGATGGCAAGTTGATGTTCGAAATGAATGACTGAAAATAATCCAAAACTTTTGCTTTAATGCCGGATAAATCCGGTGCTGGTAACGAAAGGGTTAATGGAAGAAGAATCTCAGAAACAGGGCTACTTTGTTACTCATGTTAGAAGTAAAGTATTGGACGCTATTATGGCAAGACTAAGCATTGCTACGTTCATAAAAGTTAGAGTATATACGGCGAGAATTCTTTATCGGATCATAAGATAAGAAAATAATCGCTTTAAAGTTTAAAGAATCCGATACTGCTATCGGGAGATTAAGGATAGGTTAGTATACAGGCCGGCATCTTAATAGCCAAGCTCCTATGCAATTATTAATTCTTTAATAAGATTGTCGATAGATTTAACACGGTGGAATTGACCAACATTAGACGTCTTTAATTATGGCCGTTTCGGCCGATAAATCAATGAGTAGAGTGACAGACATAATCGTTCTGAACATTTAAACGAACTTTGTTGACTGGAAGGTCGAGTAAAATATAGTGGCCAGAGTTAAAACTAAAATGCCTTCAAATCTTCTAGAATTTCGACCACGAGGAAGACAACTGTTCATTAAAAATCATCATGAACGATGAAGTCTACTTCCATCTCTGTCAATACGTGAATTTGTGAACCATCATCTCTGGGATAATCCAACAGCAATAACAACAATCGCTTAAATTTACTGTTAATTATGTCGTTTTGGGTTTGACATATTATCGGGCCAAATATCCAAAGTAAATTCTAAAGGCAACAAAGCTATGTTCAACGATTTTCAACCATGTTAACTGGGCATGTTGGGTTTGTAGAACAACAAGGTGAAACAACGATGCATACTCCATAATGCTTTACCCGAATTCTGACCACTGAATTTCCTAGTCGCCTAACTTCTTGTTGGAATAAAAAAAACTGACCGTTGACTTATTAAACGTGAGGCTGCGGTTCAAATCTCAGACATTTCGAATAAAAAATATTTCTTCGGCAACTCCGCTCAGCAGTTTTCTAGCAAAAACTTGGAAAGTAAATAAAAATTGCCGTGGAAAGTTTCTGAAACCGTGGGTCCACTACTCATGTATAAAATAACAGACATAACATAAGTGGTGTGAGAAGTTAGGTCGTAATTATGATGAAGGGTTGTAATGACCAATTATGTAGGAAGACAAAGACAAATAAATTTCAATGAAATACGAATCGATATACGCCGGTGGATATAGGTTTTCCTGTGGGCAAAGATTACTTAATATACTGCTTCGGGAGGCCCTAGCCGTACTACTAGGAATATGGATTTTGGACATCAATCGGATGATTAGGGTGAATTTTTTAAAAGATTTTAAGACGAGGCTGCCATTGCATTTAGGCACTAGGAATTGGAAAAATGATCAGTGGCAAGGGAGCAGCAGTGTAGTCCTACCCTCCCAATAATCTTACACGTTAGAAAAATCGAATTTTATATCAATTTTGTTCAGGGATACAGACTACCGGGACTGTTATTAAGTTTATTCTGAGGGTGATATGTACCCACGAATACTGGCATTAAAACATGTAATAAGCGGGTTAAAAAGTAAAATAGGAGAGATAGAGTCTACATACTGCGAAGAAAATATATCAACTACTTTTGTCTTACAAAGATTATCATAAGGGACCCTATCCCTAATAAAGTCCCACATTAACATCGGAGGCAGCAAGAAGATCTGAGTGGGTGAGTATAATCAAATTTTCCATGAAATGAAGTTCCATATCTCCTATAGAGGATCGACTATTTAGGGAGTACTAGGGCATTATGCCAATGCTCACAACACCATGTATGCTAGGATGGACAATGACAATAGCGGCGAGTACATACTGGAATAGATGCAATATTTTTAACCCTTTCGTTACCGCAGTCCATTCCGCCGAAGTGGTGCCAAGCTCCTATACAATTATTATGATTTCCTTAATAAGACCGTCGATAGATTTAACTCAGTTGAATTGACAAACATTAGACGTCTTTAATTATGGCCGTATCGGCCATACTCTCCTCTCTCCTTACACTCTTTCAAGCGTGGCTTTGTAAGTGGTATTGATCCTTAGAATAGCTGTAAGCTGAAGTATGATTTACTCTCTTTACAGTCTTTCAAGACAAGCTTTGTTCGTGGTACTGATACGAGAGCGCGCGCGTGCAGAGTGACAGACATAATCGTGACTGGTAAGTCGAGTAAAATATAGTGGCCAGAGCTAAAACTAAAATGCCTTCAAATCTTCTAGAATTTCGACCACGAGGAAGACAACTGTTCATTAAAAATCATCATGAACGATGAAGTCTACTTCCATCTCTGTCAATACGTGAATTTGTGAACCATCATCTCTGGGATAATCCAACAGCAATAACAACAATCGCTTAAATTTACTGTTAATTATGTCGTTTTGGGTTTGACATATTATCGGGCCAAATATCCAAAGTAAATTCTAAAGGCAACAAAGCTATGTTCAACGATTTTCAACCATGTTAACTGGGCATGTTGGGTTTGTAGAACAACAAGGTGAAACAACGATGCATACTCCATAATGCTTTACCCGAATTCTGACCACTGAATTTCCTAGTCGCCTAACTTCTTGTTGGAATAAAAAAAACTGACCGTTCGCTTATTGGACGTGAGACTGCGGTTCAAATCTCAGACATTTCGAATAAAAAACATTTCTTCGGCTACTTCCTCTCAGCAGATTTCTGGCATAAACTCTGAGAGTAAATAAAATTTCCATGAAATTTTCTCAAAATTCTGTCACAAACGACTCTATATTGGAAGGTACTGCCACTTGTATATAAAATTATCGTACGCAACATAAGTGGTGCAAGGAACTAGGTTGTAAACGTGATTGAAAGGTTGTAAAGACCAATTTTGTATGTAGAGATGTAAGTATGGCAAGAGTGACTTCCACTGAGTACTTATCAACCTGCCGGCTGACATTATTTTTAATGAAAATTTTGTATTTAAAAAGGAATGGCCCTAAACAAATCTTGCTCTTCCCTTGCTAGCAGTCCAGTCTTCCAACAAATGAAAATTATTTTGGTCCAATGAATAGAAAATTTTCTTCTTCTAATGCTGTCCTTCAAGGCTATAAAAACATAAAAAATTTTTGATTTCAATTCTATAACTGCTTTGTGATTTATTTGTGATTAATGCGTTACACTGTGCTGCTGCTGCTGCTGCTGCTACCACTGCTGCTGCTACTGCTTTTCTATTTCATTTTATATCCAACAACAATAATTTATTTGAGTTGACTCTGTTTGATACTTGTTGACAATGTCATGATGTCCTGACTTGACTGAATGAATGACTGTGACGTTTTGTGATTGATGGCTTAAATTATAGAAGCCAAAAGCATTTGGAAGCCAAGTAATTTTCTTTTCTTTTGTTTTTTTTTTTCTATTTTTTTTTTTGTTCTATTTTTTCAATTTAATGTGTTAATTCGAGGAAATTTAATTGAATTTATTTCAAATCAAATGAGATTAATAAAGGCATTAATTATACATTAAAATAATGTTTTTATGAACGCACATACAAAAGGATGTCAGTCAGTAGCATTTGATGCGGTTCATTAAATGCAAGGGTTTTTTGCCAAGCCCAGGCAATTTATTCGCTTCTTAACGGTCAATAAATTCAAGACGTTTAAGAAGACAATTTCAATTTAAAAACAAACATGGCTTTTAAGTATTTTTTCTTTTGTTTTTGTTGTTATCTTTTGTTGTTTTTATATTTTATTTTAAGCCAATTTGAAACGATTAAAAATTTATGTGTGAAGTTTATAACGCTTATTTGGCATTAAAGATTTATGCTGGCAGCCCACAGCTGTGCCAAGTCATAAAACAAGAGACATAAAAACCAAATGCGTTTTTACTTCTCTTCACTCGTAAAATAACCCATTACAATATGAGAGGGGGAAGTGGATGTTTATGCCAACACATCGCCTTCTTGGGGGTAATTTTTCATCTCAAGACTCCATTAAAATGAAATTTCACGGGTCCTTTGTACAAGAGTTGGCAAATATATTGGCATTCAAAAATTTTAAAAATTTAATTTTGATTGCAAATATGCAAAGCAGTAGGAGAATATACTTAATTTCCTTAATAATAAATTAAAGACTGTTACAGATTCATAAAGTAAAGGGTGGGCCTTTTAATAACTTAAATTTAAAAATACAATCAAACAAAACACTTTAAAATTCTGGCAAATTTATTTTTTTGTTGTGAAGTACAATTGTTCCGGTTAGTAATGAAATATCATTTCATTTATATGGTTGCCAAAACTGGCCTCACATTGCCTCATCCGACCGCACCAATTTCTGTGCAATTTTTCAAATCTATGGAGTCGTATCTGTGCAATAGCATCAAGAATGTTAACCTTCAAATACTCAATTGTCTCTGGTTTGTCGGCATAACACTTTTCTTTTATGGCGCCCGACAGAAATTAGTTCAACGATGTCACATCGTACCTATTTGGCAGCCAATAGACATCACCATTTCAGCTAATTATACGGCCATCAAACGTTTGACGCAACAAATCAATTGTGTCAAGTTGCATCATCCTTTTGAAGCTAAACATCGTTTCCATCAATACCATGAAGAGTGAGTACAAAAAAGTCGGTTATTATGATGCGATCAATGTCTCTATTGACCGTAATTTTCAAAGAATCATGGGCCAATAATGCCTACGCTTCATCAGCCGCATCAAACAGTCTCTCGTATTGGGTGTATATGTTGTATAAGGCGCCGTAGTCTAATAGGTATTGTGTTGGCTTATTAGACAAGAGCCCTTGGAGTACTCAACAACCAACCAACAGGGGAAGTAACACAGACAGCGGACTTCGCTATGTTCTTTTAAAACGTTGGTACTATCCTAGATTTTTTTTTTCAGAAATAAATTTATTTTAAAAATAATTACTGGCAACTCTGCTTAGCACAAAGAGCCAGAGAGCAAGAGCGCCTAAGCATAATAGACCACAAACAAAACAAAACAACAAAAAATATCATGGGCCAATATCGTAAACAATAACAACAAGTTAATGGTACAGATGAAATGAAAACGAATAACATTATGAAACATTGAAAAGGCAAAACCATTCTCAATGTTATTGGAGAGAGAGAGAGTTAAATGTTAATTTATAGAGAGCACACTGTTAGCTCTTTAGTAAAATAAGACCAGAGATGTTAATACATAGTGAAATGTAATATGAAGAAATTTTTTCATATTTTCCTTAGACCGATATTTTTCTCAGACCTTTTTGGACTCAACAGGCAGAGCTGTTCTCCAAAAACTCCTTTAGAAAAACTACAAAAAATTTTTACTACTTATTTGCTATAATTTTTCTAAAATACGAAAATAAATTTCATAATAATTTTAGCTTTAACTTTACGTACGTAGAGTATTACAAACTAAAATACCCCTGACTTGAATTTAATTCCAGCTTAGTACCTTAGTTCTTACTTTAAAATGGTATAAGATCTAACAAATTTAATTTTAATAAATTAACTCCCCATCTGTGGTACATTTCGTGGTACTAAAAACTGCATGTAAACATGTGGTAAACACAAAAATATTTTTCGTTAACAGTTATACGTAACAAAACAAAATTTAATGCAAAAAATCTTACGCAATACCAGTCCCTTGTTATTGTTGTTGTTGGTTCTTAAAATTGGTGAAAGATTTTTCCACGTTCATCAACCATCATGCTCTTTTAATGACGTAGGAAAAATTATATAATGCAATTGTTTGTTATTGTATTCTTCTTGATACACCAAACCGGCTGCTCTCTGCTTTCACAACGCAATTTCTTATTGAGTGTGTAAACCAGTGTTGCCTTTTTCCTAAACTTTAGTACATAAAAGGGAACAGAGAGAGAGAGTACTAAATACTCTTTTTCTGGTATTAAAGCTTTAACAAGTTTTCGGTACCTTTTTTTATGTTGCGGCGGCGTATATGTAGGTCAGTTAACTTTGTCAATAATGACTTTAAGATAAAGAGTGCCCTTTTGTCCTACATAAGTACCTACAAGACAAATCCGAAGATGGTAATACTGATGTTTGCTTTGATGATTTCATTGTCAGCTAACCGTTTACTTAGAGAGTATAACACGCGTCACATTCTTCAAATTGCGTCGAAAATAATTAATTGTCGCGAAAGAATTAAAATTCTTTTAAATGTTGATCAAATAATTTAAAATAATTTAAAATAAGTGGAAAGTATTAAATATGTGTCGGGATAAGTGTGTGTGTAAAAATATATTAAAAAAGTAAATTATTTTCAATATTTATTTAATAAAATAAAAGTCCTAAAGGCATGAGCGAAAATGTAAATGCAAGTGCGTGTGTTTGTGCATTATAAAAGCCTTATAAAAGGTTTGCTGCAGTGAGTCATTATGTTGGAGTCTTAAAAATTTTCCATCAAAGCATTAGAAGAAGCCGAGGCAAGGGAATAATTCATCAGAAAACAGGTAAAACAATAACAAAATTTTAACGCCATTATAACTGTAACGTTGTAAATAACTAGTGCTATATTTTTTTTATAAGGCATCCAAAATATGTGAATTTTTTTTTACAATTTTTTTATTTGCTGTGAACATGATTGTTCATGCTTTTGTTAGGCTCTCTATTTTTAAAGAACTTTTGCTTTTAATTTCTCTCATTCATAAACTCTCTCGCTCTTTCTCTCTCTCTCTCTCACTATTGCCGTTTGCGTATGTACGCTGTGGGTTTATTGACCTCTGTTTTGTGTTATGCATCTTCATTAACAACAATGAACATTGTAAAGGGTTTCTCTATCATAATCATGTTGTAAGATCGTAATAATGATGTTCAGTTGTTGCTGGGGCTTTTTGTTACGCATCTTCATGAATAATAATGAACATTGTAAAGCGTTTCTCTATCATAATCATGTTGTAAGATCGTAATAATGATGTTCAGTTGTTGCTGCGGGTTTTTGTTTTACGCATCTTCATGAATAATAATGAACATTGTAAAGGGTTTCTCTATCATACTCACGTTGTAAGATCGTAATAATGATGGTTAGCTGTTGCTGAGGGTTTTTTTTTATTTTTTTTTATTTTTTTTT
>QOCX01002985.1:0-10688 GCA_005959815.1 Sarcophaga bullata
GGGGGATCTTAAACACACCCTGGTAGAATAATGTTTCACTTACCATAACTTTTTAATTATATTTTACGCCTGTTACTGCCTTTACTTGACGGTATATTTTGCCTTAACATCTAGACATCAGCCAATAATGTCCAAAAAGAGTGCTTCAATGATTTTAAGAATTTGTGTCTCAAACAGTATTCACTCTTAATACATCCTTATCTAAATTACGACACTAACTAAGTCTAACACTGTAATATTAAGTCGAATTTCACATTTTATTTAAATTAATGAATGAATTTCGTAGTTTTTTTTTTTCAAAGAAAAGTTTTAGAGTGTAGTTCCTGCTCTGAAGAGCTTCTTTGATGAGTTTAGTGAAATTGGGTCAGCAGTACAGGAACTGCGTTTAGCTGTAGTATCACAAGGGGCTGCTAAGCATGCTCAAGTAAGCTTTGGTATCGAAGCTACCACTACAACCAAACCTAATATAGCCTACAGAGAAAACACTATAAATCTTAATTCTCTTTTTTTCTCAACACAATATTCATAAACTCTTGCCAGCGTTGTCCAGCTACTTGGAATAGCAATTAGGCTCAGACCCAAATGTTTTCATTGTTAGCAAACCTTCTCATGCCGCGCTATCCTTTCAAGCCAAATATAAAAAATAATCGATTGGAGCTAAATCGGGCGAATAAAATGTATATAAAGCCGCAGATTTCTGCGAGTATACAAAAAATGGCCATGAAAAAAGGTTCTCAAAAGTCTGTTGTGCTCCACTAATGTATAAAATTAACATACAAAACGTAAGTGGTGTGTGAAGCTAGGTCTAAGGGTTCTAAGGGTGATCAGTTGTATATGTATGTATGTCAGACTAAATATAAACGTGATCCAAAACAATGTTTTTGATTTACCAACACCTTCCTATGAAAAAAAATCATAATCGTTTTAGAGTTTAATTGTCTCAGATCTCAGGCCATCGTGTGGCTCCTTGGAAGAGTACTAGTTTCCAACTTAACTGTATAAAGACTTAGCATCCTATCTTATAACACAAGACAATTAACTTTTTCTTCTATTTCAGTTTGAATTAATTTTTATTTTCAATTTTTTTTTGTTTTCAGTTTTATGGGCGTATGTGTGCAAGAAGGTCAATTGCATGCCTTGACTGAATATATAAATGGTGGCTCACTGGAGCAACTGTTGGCCAACAAGGAGGTGAATTGGGTGCTGCAGCTAAAATGAGACTGGCATTAGGTGTTGCTCGTGGTATGGCGTATGTACATGATGCGGGCATCTTTTCACAGAGACTAACGAGTAAAGTATTGTTAAAAACAAATTCAAATTAAAATCAATTATTTGGATAATGGTCTGAAATCAAAATTGCTTCTTTTTTTATTTTCAGAATGTCTTAGTAAGAAATTTACCAGACGGACAATTTTGAATCGGTGTAGGAGATTTTGGTTTGGCAGCTAAAATACCCGATAAAAAGTAAGTTGACAACATTCCCAGTAAGGAATTTGAATTTCTGTGTGTGGGGATGGTATTAAAACGATAATGTTTTGTTAGTTTTCAGGCAAAACGCAGATTAGAATATGTAGGTCGCCGTATGGGTTAGTCCCGAATGTTTAAATCATCTTGTTTTATGGATGAACGCAGTGATGTGTTTCCTTCGGCATTATCTCTTGCGAGATTATAGGCGGTATAGAAGCAGATCCAGATATAATGCCAAGAACTGATTCCTTTGGTTCGATTACTTGTGCATTTGTTGATTTGTGTCCATGGATGACACCACCTGCTTTTTAAGACTGGCTTTTTATTGTTGTATTGTAAGTTGTAAAATATTTTCTTTAAATTTTTACTTTACTTTAACTCCACATTCTGCTTTTATTTTTCCGTCCTTTTAGTTTGATCCCAAAAGTAGACCAAACATTTCATGATGCTGTTAATAAACCACTTCACTTTTGGAAAATACGAGCATGACCGTTAGATTGTAAGTGGTTCCATGAATGCTACTATTAGTGCCAGTTCTAGCCATTGAAGTTCTTTGGAAATCACCTGTTCAGCCGAATGGCAGTGACCACAGAAAATTTCTGCAAGCTCTTACACACAAAAATGGCTGTACCCGCCACTTGGCTATAAAGATAACCTCTATGAATACCCCCTTACATCATGTGGTAATACAGCACCCAGCTGTCCATACAACACCACGACACTTAAGAGAAGTAAGCGAGAATGGTTTTCTTTTTCCAGAGAGTGGACAATCGCAGCCAATTCAATACCAAATGGTGGTTTTAGTGAGATCGATGAGAATCGCATCAGTAAAAATCGTGTTAAGAGAGCCACAAAAAAATACGAAAATATGGCTGCTGCCGAACTGTTAGTGCAGCAGCAACATCGTCGTTCCTTAAGTGAGAATATAATACATTTTCCTTTGCACACTACGCCCAGCGATAAGGCGAGATGTCATCAAATGCAAAGGCAACGATCATCAACGCATTCCCCTACACCACCGCCCGTAGGCGGTTGTGTCAGTGCAACTATCATACAAACAGCAGATACTTTACCAACCCGAGAATCCCCGCCACCCGTTTTAACGCTACGTAAAGTAGCCGAAACCATGTGCCTCAAAGATCCCCAATATAAACCCATACGTACTGATAATAATGGTGTTAAATCAAATCCCTTTACTGCAATGGCCCACTTAAAGGGAGTGAAAAAGATTTTAGGAGCGAATCCGAAAATCTATGCGGCTGGAGGAGGAGATTTATTTAGTTCGTGCTTTGAAATCTGTGCTCCGTTCTTTAAGGAGTTGGTGGCTTTACAGCAGAAGGTCATAATCGGAGAGGATGGCAAAACTGTTGTAACCTCACCCAATGAACCAAAGAGCCTACCCACATCACCGCAACTTACCAGAAAACTGAGTGCTATTGATATGAAATTGTCGCCAACGCTGAACGTGCCGCGTTGCTTAGTGGCCGACGAAGACGATGACTGTGATGAATCCGATGCTGAACAAGATGCAGACGGTGGTGGGAACTGTGCCGATGCAGAATCGAGTAGTGATGATTCAGCTGAGAGACCCACACCAGCACCAGTGGCAAGAAAGTATCGAGCCAATTCTCTCTACACCCACCCCCTATTCCGTGGCACAACAACTGGTACGAATAAAATCGATGATGTCTCTGTATTACCCAACTCATCGTCAGCAGCCAACGTGAGTATTGAAGATTGCAACTCATCAGAAGATGGCTGTGAGGATGGTTTAAAGACTTCGAAAGATGTTCCGCTGACGGCCTCTACACCGTCGCCGCCTACACCACAGCCCCTAACGTCTGCACCTACGGCAGCCACACCTGCTTCAGTATCATCCTGCACAGACTTTGATCTGCATGATATTAAACAAAGCGATTTCCTACCCACAAAGAGTTCACTGACGCGAAGAGATTCCATCGAAAGTGGTTTCTATTCCTGCTTTAATGAAGAATCGGATGCTGCTACCACATATCGCCAATTTAATAATGCCGGAGTTTCATCGCTGGGTTTGGGTTGTGGTGGTAGCAATTGTTGTTTCGAACAACTCAAGTCTCAGCTGATGTTGAAGTGGGTGCCAATGGTGAATTAAGGTAATTTCGTTGTACATTTTATTTTCACTTTTAATTGATGATTTTGTACCTTTTTGATAAGAAAATTTTTAGTAAAAGTCACGCTTTAATTTATAAATATTTACAAAAATATTCGAATTCAATCATTATAGTTAGGTTTTATCAATTGAAACTTTCTTTTTTATGTCTGTTGTATACTGAAGAACAATTTTGTTTTTATTTTAGCGATAAATGGCCAGTCTATGTCGCTGTTGCTATTATGGTTCTGCGTCACAAAGCGGTCGACATCAGCAACTACTAATGATTCCTCGTCCACCTCCTCCTCGGTTTTGCTAATAGATGAGCCAACAAGCAGTGCGGGCGCGGGTATAAACACCTCCTCTAGTGCTGCTGCTCTACGATCATTAGATGATTTAGAACTGCCGGATGCGCACGCAGTCACGACGTTATACCTGTCACCATCATCTCCTGGGCGGCAGTAATTATGATGCTAATTTCACGGCCACCGCAGGTCTATCAATAGGATTGGCCTGGACTCTGAAATACATTCTTTGATGCAGCGTAGTCCATTTGCCACTAACCAGTTATTGTATTGTAAAAATCGTACCTCATCCATATACACCGACAGTTCCGACGACATTAGCAGTTTAGCTGGTTCCGATTCCCTACTCTGGGATGACCGTTCGTTTGCCTATCCAACCAGTACAAGATCAGCTCAAATTGCTAAAATTGTAGAATATTTTGAACGTAAACGTCAAGTACCTGATAGCACTCCACCGCCTCGTGGCGGTGGTGTTAGTAGCCACAATTCAGCTACTGCTAGTGGTTCAACCTCATCGTCCTCATCTATGGCAGCTGCTGTGGCCGCTTCTGCTTTAGGCTCATCCTATTTATCGTCGTATGAAACACGTCAGTACTCGGATTTTAAGCGTCATGCCGCCTTAAATTCTGACTATGAAGCTTTTTGCTTCGATTTGGATAAGAAACCGTCACAAGCTCGTCTAATGGTATGCGAGGGAGCAGTCAAATCAAAATTACAAATATTTGATAAATTAAAACAACAGCAACAACGTCCAAATGTGTGTAACCTAAATAGCACGTCCAGCACAAATAACACACAAACCCNCAACAACAGCAACAACGTCCAAATGTGTGTAACCTAAATAGCACATCCAGCACAAATAATACACAAACCCCTCTAACAACACAACAGATTTGTACAAATTCTACACTGCACTACAACAATAGTGTTTCAGTTACGGGCTGTGTTACGGCAAATGCTACGACAACGACGACAATGACTATGTCAACTGGTACTACAACTCCCACACAACAGCAGACATCAACGAGTGCTACAATTTGTCCACAAATCAATTCGACGACCGGTTAAAATATTCGCACATTTTAATTCTTCTGGTCTTTCGAAGGCAGCTTTGTTTCTTTTGTTCTGAATACTTGGAATAGATTATTTTGTTATCCTGTGCTATCAACCATTTAGTATTTTTAAGTTTTTGTTGAATAATATTAAATATTGATTTGTATACTACTCTCCTTATTTTTTATTTCTTTCGTTTTTTTTTTCTTAAAATTTTTACAAAACTTAACTAAACACTATTTCTTCCTTTTTTTCTTTCTTTCTTTCTTACAACTGAATTATTAATTTTTATGAACTTAATTTTTTTTATTATTAATTCCTAACTTCTAAGGGACGAATATAAATTTTTATACACTAAAGGGACTGCTCTTCTTAATTGTTATTAACAGATTTGCAAATACTCTGATTCATAGACAATTTTCGAAATTCGCTGCAAAGTTTCTTTGAAGTCATCTGTTAAGAAAGCTCTTGATGCATTCTCACTGGGACGAATCATTAAAATAAAATTTAATTGAGGATTGCCATATGCTTATACGGATAGAATGAAGAAAACGTTCGGAAACAAATATTCGGATTACTCGGTATCAAAAAGTTCGAAAACTTTATTCCTTTTGCTAAATGTTAATGAGTAGAAATAAAGCGAAAAAAATTTTTTGAAAATATTTTGGAAATTTTTCCCTCTCAAATTAAAACTGAAAACTATCGTAACTCATTGTGTTTCTTGTGTTATGAAAAACAGAAAATCTTCAAAACTAACACTTAAAGTTCGAATTCGATTTATATAACAAACGTGTTTTGAAAAAGCGCTTTCGTAATAGTAACATGTCGAATGCCAAACAAATTTTCAATCTCAAAGGTTAAATATTTTTATTTCATTTTATTCAAATTCAAATAAAATTATTCGGAATCTGCTTTAATTTCGAAAAATTCTATTTAAATTTGCAATAGAAAATATATGATATATTTGAATAAAAGTTTTCATTGCCTTTACTTCTGTTGAAATTGATTTCGAAAACGAAACTAATCCAACTTCAGTTCATCACTCTGATTTAATTTGAAATTCGAATTTGTTAATGATGACTTCCTAAAATTATAGTTTTGAAATTGATTGAATGCCATCATGATCTGAATTAATTCTTCTTGTCTTATATTTACAACAACAAGAAATCTTTTAAAAACTCGTTCGAAGTTAGTAGGAAACATAAACAAGAAGATTAGAATACATATGTCTTCTTAAATAGAATAAAAAAAAAACTTAAAAATAAACAAGAATTACTTTATAAAAGAATTCTCATAAGAAACAAAAACAAAAAATAAAATCATTGAAGAGTTACAATCAAAACTTTATTTGTATTTGAAAAATTAAACAATTTTGTTTTTATAAAAATCCTCTGTTTGACATTTTCTAATCTTTCTTTGTAATTATTGAATTTATTTTTTAATTTCATTTCTTTTGTAATATAAATTGTATGTAAAATTTCGTTTAAAATAGAAGAGTGCCTGCCAAAAAAATAACGCTGTGCGCACTATAAAATACATTTATTTCGTTAAAAACAATAATTGAAATTTTTTTTTTTTTATAAACAATAATGCCAAAAGTAATTATGTATGTATAATATTATTTAAAAGATGAGTATATATGAATGAATATTAAAAACAATTTGTGTATAAATAATATAAAATATATTTTATTAATGTAAGAGAAAAAAAATAAAACTTTCGTAAAAGTCTACAAAACTAGTCCTTTCTTTTTTTTATGTATAAACCTTTATGTAAATTTATTTATTTTTTATTATTATTATTATTATTATTATTTAAGTAACCGATGTATTTCCTGAAATTAAGTAAAATGTTAATATTGAAATAATTTTACTTGTTTTCAGTACTCAAACAACTTTTATTAAGAGTAAAGATGTGGTCAGAGTAACAAAATATTTGTCGAACAATATTATTTACTTGGTGTAAAGGAGGAAGCAAATTAAATTGTAGAATAAAATAATATTTAACGCTGTTTGTTTCTACAAAACTTATGCAAGCTTAAACGATGTTAATTAACTGCATTGCAAAGAAAAAAAATTTAGGCAAATATTTGCATAATCTGACTGTAGCTTTATTAAATTTATTGACATTAAAAATTGTAAATTACTTAGAATTTTCTTATTTTGTTTACGTAATTAAAATGTGTTTTTTTTTAGTTGTTGAGAAAATATTTGAAATTATTAAGATTTTCCATGGCATGTTGAAATTTATTTAAAAAAAATTGTATTTAATGCCTGTAGAGAAATGTTGTTGCAGTAAGCCTAGTCTACCATAATCATTCTGCAAATGTTATCATAAAGAAACTAAAAAAAGGACTGCAAACTCTAAAAAAGAAAACAATACCAAATTGATGGATTTTAAAGCTAGTATATAAATAGAAAAATTTAAAAAATTGTCCAGTATTTAAAATAGAATAGATAAAAACAACGATAGCTGTCTTGTGAATGTAATTGAAAATATATTTCTGTTGCAAAAATTGAGAAGAGAAATGAAAAGCGTGAAATTCAAAAACAATTACTAGAAATATGTATTTCAAAGAACGTAAACAAGGTTTCTAAATTAGAATTTATATTCTTCCTTAGGGCAGGTCTTTATTTATTTCAGCTATTAATTAAAAAGTATAATTTGTTTTTAGAATTATTTCATGATATAAAAATAAGAATGAAAGTTGTTTGAGTGAAGTATTTACAAAACCGAAAACTAAGGGAATACCTTTTTATTTTTATTTTTTTTTTTCATAAAATCCTTAATTTGCTATACTCTTTAAAAGCCAAGCTATTAAGATCGATATATTATATACATACATACAATAATATATTAAATTATAATTAATATTTTATTAAAATTACAAGAAAATTGTATATTTATTTAGAAATATATACCATATGTAAACATTTAAAATTAAAACCCCATGAAATAGGAATATTATGTTTAAAACAGAAAAATGAGAAAACAAATTTTGTTTTTCATTGTATATGTAAGTATATTTTTATAGTTTTTATTTAATACGATATATAATTTAAAAAAGAACACAAAATTAATAATAATATATTGTATATGATTATGTATTGTAAACATACAACAAAAAATATAATAATAATTTTAAAAAAAGTATTTTTTTTCTATTTATTAGCTGAGCAAATTTATTTTTTAAAATAAAAGTTTTTAGTATTATTAAATAGTAAAAAGGGTTGTAAGACTTAAGCGAAATGATTAAACAAGAAATGATGATATAAAATAACAAGAAATAAATAAAATTAAACGTTTATAAGAGAGAAATTCATTATTTATGCACTTTTACATTTTAAGTGTTGTATATTTAAAATTATTATATTTATTTTAAAACCAATGTAAATGGTATACATATATACATACATATATATTGTAAAAACAAAAACAAATTAAGTTACAAAATTTATTAAAGTTCTTATTAAAATTTTGTTTTCGTAATTAAACATTTTGTTGTAATTTAAGAAACTAAAATTTATCTATACATACATGATAAGTGTTTATATATACATACATATTTCTTTTTTTCTTATTTAAAAGTAATTTTGTTAAATTTAAAATTAAAGTTTTATTTTAATTTTTATTATATATTTCTTGCTATATACACATACACATTAATTATAAAAACGTGTTTAAGTTTTATTTGTATATAAAAAAATTAATATATACATATACATATACATACATGCGATATATCTACATATATTTATAAAAACAAAAAACAAAAAACAAAATTGAATTGAATTAATTTTTCTGTTTGTTTCTTTACATATAGATATTTAAGATTTTAAAATAAAACGATTTATTTGAAAATATACAACTTTTTGTTTATTTTTTTTAATTTTATTTTTTTCTTCTTTTTTTTCATGGAAGTGCAATTGGTTTTTATATCCTGTGCGATTTTCTGCTGCATAACTTTATTAATTCCTTTTTATTAATCTATTTATTAATAATTTTTTTTTTTAATTATATTTTATAGGAAAAATTATTTTAAAAATGTATGTTAAATTTAAGAGGACTCTCCGACAAAGACTGAAATTCGTTGGGTATGAATTTAAAAATGAAATCTCCATAAAATTATTTAGAATTTGGAAATTAAAATATTTAAAATAGAAAAACACATAAAAATTATGTAAGTAAATACATGTAGTTGTTGTATGTATAAATTAGTCAATTTCATTTTATAGGAATTTTTTAAATATTTATAAATAAAATATAAAACAAAACAAAAAAAAACCAATTATCACCAAATAAAATTGGAATTGAATTAAACAAAAAAAAAAAAAAAAAAAAGAAAAAGGAAATGAATCATTATTATTATCATTATCATTATTATCGTCCATAAAAATTAAAAAAAAAAAGAAAAACTTAAGAAATTAAAACTTGACCCCTGTTTTTATTGTCCAGGTATTTAAGCAAAATAAAATTTTATTATACTTAATTTTGCCAAATTATATTTAATCGTAAAACTCTTGAATTCATATTTTTTATTGTCTAACTTAATATTCTAAATTCTTTACTACAAATTAAAATATATTTATTGGATTTGGTATGCAAAACAGGGAGTCCAATTAAATGATTTCCTTTTAGTATCAATTTTGTAAAAAAAAAATAACGATTTTTATAATTAGAAATTATTTTACCATATCATTATTTGTATTATGAAAATATTATAAAAAAAAAACTTCCAAATGTACTCGTACTCTACACACGAAAAAAAAACAAACAAAAAAAAAACACAAAAAACACAAAACCTCATCAAATCATTACTTCCATGAATAAATAAACAAACAAACAAACAAACTAAAAATCGCTCATTGTTGCCAAACATAAAAAAACATAAAGAAACAAAAAATTTGTTTCTTTTTCTTTAATAATTAACAAAAAAAAAAAAAACTTCAAGTTTTATTTATTTAATAAAGAAAACACAGTCATTATTAAGACCATTTAAGCAATCCAATCAATCATATTGAATCATATTCAATTCCTCTCTTTACAAAGCATTACAAATTTGTTACATTTTTTATCATCATGTTGAACGAAATAAAACGTTTTTTGAAGAAATACCAAACAAACAATAAATAAAAGTATTACGTATATATTTTGTGTATATGATATGAATAAAATAAA
This sequence comes from Sarcophaga bullata, assembly GCA_005959815.1. Taxonomy (NCBI): domain Eukaryota; kingdom Metazoa; phylum Arthropoda; class Insecta; order Diptera; family Sarcophagidae; genus Sarcophaga; species Sarcophaga bullata. The sequence goes on from QOCX01002985.1 coordinate 10,132, forward strand.
TTAATTATTTATTTAATATATCTAATCTATAAGCTCTATAAATTTTGAAATAAATATACTAAAATATTAAAAAAAAACAAAAGTATTTAAATTATAACGTATAACATCAAATTTGTTTTTATTTTAAATAGGTCTAGTAAAGGTATAAACACATAGACGACAGACAACAGAAAACTCTGATCAATTTTGTATGTATTTGTACATAAAACAAATTAAAATCAAAGGAACAGTTTCCACTACGCACGCGTATAATGAAATAGAATTTTTTGAAGTTATTCGTAAAGCTCTTGAACAGGGATCTGTTCTGCAACAAATATTTTCAAATTGTCTAATTGTTTAAATTTTTTTTTAAATTATTTTATATTTAAATTTTTTAAAATTTATTTTTTTTAAATTTTTTTATATTTAAAGCGTAGTAAGTACGTAGTAAACGTACTTTTAGGCATAAGCCAAAAATTCAAAATTTACATGCAGCAAGAAAGTTGCTTGCAGTAAATGCTGCATGAAAAATGAATGCAGCATTTTTACTGCATGCAGCACAAAATTTTGCTGCATGT
>QOCX01002986.1:372-19306 GCA_005959815.1 Sarcophaga bullata
AGACTTCGAGTTCTTACCACCGCAACAACAAATGATAAACTTTAAATTCTTGACCTTTCCACAGACCCAAGTCCTGTTTAGCAGACAAAACTTGATGAATTAAACTAAAATAAAGCAAAGAAAATAACAAACAGAAGAATGAATATTACACGTTTTGGGCCTACTGCAAGGATGAAAATCTTCATCCTATTGCATATAAAGTTCCTCGATCGTATTCTGTGTACATGTACATGTGATCAAAACAATGATTTGAGTTTATCAGAGTGACTTCAGACCAGTCAAATCCTGAAGATGACCATAAAATGCAAATCGAATCGCAAATCGGCAGCTTTCGATAGCCTGCCTGAGTTCAACAGTCCTACAAAGCTAATAAGGTTCTCCAGAATGAGTTTGAGCAAATATTGAAGCTCCGTGAAGATCGCAATGAACCTTACTGAAGCTTGTGATACCATGCGAGGTTTCAAGATTATCCTTTCTCATGCGAACTCTTTAAATTCCATAACGAAGTTAACGAGTTAAAGAGGGTTTTGCGAAGGACGAAATGTATCGCAAGGGCACTGTTTTCGCCAAAAGTGTCCACTAAATGTAGAAAACGAAATATATGTTGTTGGCAAACAGGTACTTGCAGCATGTCGGATACCAGTTTACGGCCGATAACTACATTTTCTATAAACGCTTTGCCGTTACTAAAAATGAATTCAGTCTGAAGGTAAAACGTTGGATCACTCTGGCCAACAGGTGATTGCGCAATTGCTCAAAAGAGCTTCAAAAACCCCTCAGATTATTTTGAATTGAGGAACTCTCCCCACTGTTAAGCTAAGTCTGTTCTTAGACCAAACAAAACCCATAATTGCGGAACGCAGTTACGAACTTGGATCTAGTAGATGTAAAGACCGCCTGGTATGGTAGATAATAGCGGGGACATCTGCTTTGCGATGAAACTAATGCTCTACAAGCCTTTTATCCATCCATATGAATAGGCTTGAGAGTATTCGAAAGAAACTCCTTCGGTTCTGAGCCGTTTGGCAACGATTTACCTATCCTATCTAACAACGATCTCTATGAGTTGCTCAACAACATAAGCATTGGCCAGAGCATTAACATTTAGCGACTGCGGCTGCTTTGGCCACCACGTTCGGATGTAAGAGTAGGATGGCGAGATAGGTATTTGAAGCGAGAATTAAAGCAATTTGACGTAGAGGACGACCTTGTCTACGTTGAAAAAGAAAGATTGTGTGTGAAGTAAAGACACAGGTGTTAATCAGATTAGCATTCTGGGTTCTATGCTATACTTAATATACGCTTATGACATGCCAGAGTATATAAAATATTTTCATATTTGCTGACGAGACTGCATTTATAAGAGCAAATGACAAAATAAATCAAAAGTTTTTTAAAACTTTAAATTTTTTTTATTTTTCCATGAATATAACACTTAACACTTAATAATGTTTTTTTTTTTTTAAATACAAGTCAATTGTATTAAATAAAGTAAATAAAAATTGTGGCAAAAAAAAAAAAATTATAAAAAAAAATAAAACTCACAAAAAATTTTTTTTTTTGAATAAATCATGTTATCAGATGGCAAATGATTTATACGTGCATATGACAACTGAATTACATTTAATATCATTAATCGGAATATTTAATTAAAAACAAATATTGAAAAAGAAAAGTTTTTTCAACAATTTAAATTCAATACAAATATTAAATAACGTTTAACGTAAAAAGCACTCAATTAATTGCTTTAATTTTGGTTCTTTAAGTTTATAAAAATTGAAAACTTAAATGGAAATGTTTTGAATGAATTTTTTAAAATCAAATTTATTTCAATCTCTTTTTTTTTTTTTGTTTTTCTTGGATTCTTTTTCTTGTTCTTTTTTAAATCCAACTTAAAAAAATATATTTAGTATATGTATACGTATATGTATATGTATGTATGTATGTATGTATGTATGTTTGTAGTCCTATGTATGTATGTATATCGTATTTATATTTATATTCTGTAAAGCTTAAACGATGCTTATGTATGCATAACATTATTATGTATGTCTTGCATATTTCCTATAGCAATATTAACACTGTACATTATATATATATGTATATATGTATATATATATATTATATAATATATATTATATATATATATATATATATCCTTACAAAACATTTCTTTAACTCAGTTTTAATTATTTTTTAATTTTATTTTTCATTTTAATTTAAACGTAACTGCAATTAGCCTTCCAACTATTTATTGTGTGTTAATAACGTTCACAGATCATGTGATGTCTGTGTATATGTAGCCTAATGTACGCCATGTATGTATTTATATATTCATCATATATATGTCTATGTATGTATGTATGTATATGTAATATATTAAATGATTTATCTCAATTATATTACATATTTATAAACATATTATACATAGGTATATACTGTATATATTTATATTAATTATTTATAGTTGTTGTATATTTTATTATTTTCTTTTGGAGCTTTTAATCTAAACATAATAATTATTTTATTTTATTTTATTTTATTTTTTAATTTTTTTTTTATAAATTTTTTTCCTTTTAAATTAATTTTTCGCTATCGTATGTCATGTCATTTTCACAAATCTTGTCCTTTTACTCACTTGGTGTTGCTGGACGTTGTGTATACTGACTGCGATTGCCAGTATATTATTACTGTTGCCTGGCTGGGCAACAATGAGCAGGATGCTTAAAGCAATACATAAAATATATTAAAGCTGATTGCATTGCTTTGTTTTAAACTGTTGGCTTGCACTATTTTCTGGCCAGACAACTTCGACTTCAGCCATTTTAAAAATGCTTAATAGTCGGTGGGATTGCAGTTCATGATGTTCGGAATTGATGTGATGACTAATGGTTTTTAGCACAGATGTACATTCCTCCTAGAGAAAATTTAAAGACGAAATGACATGAAAATTTTATAAAATTGTTTTTCCATTAAAATTATAAGAAACAAGAAAAGAAAAAACTTTAAATTCCCTAAATTTCAACTCTTTGTATGTGTCCCAACGTTTAAATATTTCTCACTCGGTGGTTACATCGAGAGGTTAAATTGTTGCATACGGGGTACGTTGAACCTCGTTAATATGGCAAAGCCATTTCATTCTTAGGTGCTCAATATGATCTATATGAGTCATATTATTACAATTAGATTGTGGTTCGAGTCTGTCAAAATTTTCAAGTTTTGCTTTATGCTATGAGAAGTTTTCAGAAAGAGTAAAAACCATTTGGCGATGTCGGGTGGCTACAATTATTTGTCAAGTCTTAGTATTCAAGTAAGTATTTTCGTGTCAAAAAACATTAAAAAAACTTAACAAAACTTAAATTGCGCTTGCTTAAGTATTATAAATCAACCAAAAACTAATAGAATGAAAAAAAAAAATAATCCTAAATTTTCTAATCAAAGCAATTAATTACTTACTTACCTTTTCTTTCTTAAGCAAATCGATTGCCTTTAATTTAGCATCGTGTGGCAAACGGGCGGCAATTATAATATTTTCTTCCGTCATTTGAATAGGGTCAAGGTACATTGAGTCTGCAAATGGAAAAAAAAAAAAATACTCTTTGAATTTATACACTGCTTAACAAAAGTATATAAAACATGGCGTAATATATAGTTTTATTATTCATACCTGATTATCAATGTAAGTCGTTTACATATTGCTGCAAGCTCTGACAGCATCTTGTACGCCCAGATTGGTGTGTGGACGTAATAAAGCTTCATCTGCACTGCTATAGCCCAGCATAAGGAAAACACCACCTATTTTTTTTTTTTTATTATTATTTTTTTTTTCATGAAATAAAAAAGCGTTAAGAGAACTGTTAGTTTTGCAATTAAGTGCTATGCTTAGTTTAAAACGGTTTTTACTGCACTTTGCCAAACACGCACTTTTAAAATTATTTCACAAAAAAAAAAAATTTTTTTTCACAAAATTTTTGAAGCAAAAAACAAAACTGAACCATCCTTCATACTCACACGTTTTCTAAGCGTGGGAATTCCACTTATAGCATGAAGTAAAACGGAAAATGGAATTGTGTTGGTTGTCTGGGGAGGGGTGGCGTGGTATGGGGATAGCCAGAAGCAAAATATTTAATCATCATCATTTATCATAAAATAAAATCATTACCCGGGTGTAATATAATCTGCTTAAACTCATTTTCTCATTTTTACTTGTTTCTTTTCTGTATTCTTACTTTCAGTTGCTGTACATTTTTTTTCGCAGTCCTCATCATTATCATCTTCATACTATTAAACTAACTATTCTCGCAACTCTATCAGCATTTTCTCTCTCTCTCTCTCCCTCTTTTTATTGTTATTCATGGCAATTGTGATTATTACCTGTCATACAAATGTTGTAAAGGTATGTGTTCTTTTAGGTTCGAAAAGTTTTAAGATATTCTTTTATGGAGATGGGAAGACCAAAGAAGAATATTCTAAGTACTGGCTCCTCATACAGTGTTTGGATCATTAAAGAATCTCTCATCAGAAAGAACAATTGCAGGGGATATGTCCTCTTTTTGCGTAGGACAAGGCAAATAATGTAATGATAGGCACCATGCTTTGGTACAATTATCTCTTCGGATAATCGAGCAAAATCTAATGACCGATCCCGCGACCATGCTGAGGTAATTCATAGCGGCGGATGAAGGAGGTACGGCAAAACCGAACAAATGTGTTGAGTGTCCACCATCCAACTTCGATGAGATCCAAACAGCAATATTAGCAAAAAGACTCTGTAATGTATGTATATTGTGGAGATAGTATAAGGGCTAGAACCAGATATAAGGACCAGAACCATATGTGAGGCGAAAATCTGCTTGGTTAACATTCATGGGAGAAGACACAGAAAAGACAATCGAAGAAGAACTACATGCGACCGAAAACTACTTGTTTGGTATCTTGCTTTTTAGCTAAGTACGTAAGTAAGTGAATACATGTTTGCACTCCTTTAAATATCTTGCAGCAATCACATTCACCGTAAAATGCTTAATGTTTTAAGTACATTGAACATTCGAATGATGCAGTATAATCAGTAGCGTCAAGCATCACATCTTATGACACTCAGAACACAACCAACAATCGAACCAACCAACCAACCAACTGACAGATGGAAAAAATAATCCCAGCACTGACAACAATTACACTTTAAATACAAAATCTAGCAATTGTGCCAACTATCAACGTCTTCACAGAAATCATACACATCATCCCCCAAGCACAAAACAAAATGGAAAACAAAAGAGATTCTTTCTTACAGTTTAAGAACAGAAAGGGTACAGAACAGAAACAAAAACAACAAAAACAATAACAAAAAAATTAGTTTAATAATGCTTGCAGTGGTTATTGCAACTACAAGTGGTGTGTTGCTACACACAGCTGTAACTTACCTGGCAGGGAATAGTCACCTAATGGTGGTTTCATACAGATAAAACGTCCCGAATAGCAGAGACAACGACCGCGGAATGCCTGATACGCGGGTGAAGCATGACTATAAAATGCCAAAGCAGTACGACATGGAGCAAATGGCACGCAAAGTGCATGACAGGTGAGTGTTAAAGATTCACCACAGCTGCATAATTCACTGCATTCAGCATCGTCCAACGAGTAAATCTGTTAAATAATCATAATCATCATAGAAGAAGAAGAATATGAAGAAAATGGAACAAAAATTAAATCAAGTTATAGAATAAAAAACAACAACAACAACAACAAAAAAAACAGGAACAAAAAAAAACGTAAACAATAGGGTGGAAAATTGCACAAAAAATAGGGATTAAAAAAAGTGGAAAGAAAAAGAAAAAAACAGGATTCCTGTGCATTAATGAAAAATGAAAACAAAAACCTGCAACAGTATGCAATGAGGAAAAGGAAAATAAATTGCATGGAATTGCATAGAATTTTCTTCATTGTTTAATTTCACTGTGAAGGTACAATAAAAATTAGAAATTGAAGGAAAGTATTTTAAAGCATCACAACTTAATGTTTTAAATTCATTTAAGTAATGGCATTTATTTCTTTTAATTGAGGTATTTACATATAATTAACATTAATTAAACTATTAATTGTTAATTGTTTTAAGCAAAATAAATTTAAAAAGGAAACAAAAATAGTAACGCATTCTTCTGTACTCACCCTTCGGCTGGTGCCCTCTCTAATCAGTTGGTCTGATTGATGTGGTCTTTGAACAACACAATTTCCTAAAATTAAATGAAAATGAAAATTAATAACTACAATCATATCAATTTTATTGTCAAGAAAGAAAAACAGGATTTCCTTCATCCAACAACGGATACAAACTTCACTGTTAGACATTTACCAGCACGAACTCGGCAAGACGCAACCACAAATCTATTTGTATCGGCAAACAAAAGAACACCAAAAAGCCATGATTCACGCACGCAACCTACTAAATACTACGAATCAACCACAAGAGAATACGAGAGCATATATGACCACATGTCACTGTCGCTCTGTAGAATTCAAATTTACGAATAATCTCAACACATACACATCCAGACTCGTCGGGTCTAGTACTACTATCTGTCCGTTTCGATTTCACGTATCAATAGCCCGACGGGTAGCGGCCCTCTACCTCGAATCTGACAATACTTATGTTTTTCTAATTCTGTCACAAAAATTCAGACATAATGTCTCCACCGAATGTAACTGAATCGATTTACCTTGAGCAACATTAGATTCTATTTGAAATTAGGCCACCGAGAAACTGCACGAAGATACATCGAGTACCAAAAAAAAAACATCTTTCTCTGGATGAAGCCATTCTTTCATATTGGTCGGTGCATAAATAAGCAAAAATTCTATATTTTGACGGCACAGAACAACCACGTGGTTACAGAAGCCAATACAACCCATTACAATGATTTTTGGCGCGGCTTCATGGAGGCGGGCAGGCAACATAGGCCACATATTTCTTCAATGAGAAATTGACCTTTCTTGTCACTTCTTCACTCGTCGTATTCGATGTGAACGATGGTTGGTTTCACAGTGATGGTGCAACTCCTACACCTCTCATGTCACAATCTTTGATTAGATGCAATGGTGATGTCAACTGACCGACAAGAAGCTGCAATTTGAGACCATTGGACTATTTTACTGTGTGCACACTTAAAGAGTAATGCCAACCAGAGACAATTGAGCCTTTACAGGTCAACATTCGAGATCCCATTACCCGAGATACGCACCACATACACTCGAAAACGTGCATGACAAATTGTTTTCGATCGAATGATGTACTGTGAGACCAGCCGAGGCAGCCTTATGAATAAAATAATCATTACATTTCTAGCCGAAACAATTGTACTTTACAAAAAAAAAATTTTTTTTTTGGCAAAAAAAATTTCAAATCGTTCTTGTTTTAAGTATTTTTAAATTAAACTTTGTAAACTGGCCTTTCTTATTACTTCCACCTACCAGCCAGACACTTTTTTGCGTAACTCTTTCACATCACGACACCGTATAAGCGTAGTACTTACTGGTCGCGAGTATGATCTAAATATGTGAAAACGAATCCTTGTAAGCATCATCACGACATGGTGGGGTATACTCGATAGTAAGACAATAAACTTAAAAACTATTGCCATACCCTACCGGGGTTAGGAATAGAATGGAATTTCTAGAAAAATTGCACTTAACAAAAAAAAAAAAAAAGATAGTAAACGGATATATAGATACAAAATAGAGAGACTCATAAAACGACAAAGGAGCCACCGCGTTTTCATCGCAACATGGTTTAAATCTTACACATTTTTCAAAAACCCTAGCGTTTAAAAGTTAGATCCTCTACTAACCAGCAATCTTTTATTGCAAAGACCATCTCATCTATGCTCTCTTAGAATTGCTAGATCCCTATCGATATATGTCTAGGCCAGAAAGAATGGAAAGCCATAGCTAACGATTCGTATGCCGGGCCAGTAATGAATTTATATTTTACATTAAACGCTCAACATACAGCAAAATTCCAGCGCTTGTAAGTCATTGCTTCATAAGAAGCTAAATATTCTAGCAAACATGTATACAAATAGAAATAAATACGTTCTTATTAAGGATAAAAGAATGGTACAAGTGTGTGTCTTTATTCAATATTGTTTGAAAATAACTTAAGAAAATATAACTAAACAGCAATGATAAACGTGAACAATAACGTGTGTAGAGAATATAAACATACACACTCTTGCTCTTTAACTTCTATAAATAAGTGGATAAACTGTTGTCTCACTCCTCGACTACTTAAACGCTCAATCAATTTCATATACAAGCGAACACATTGACTTACACATTACAGAAACGTATACTCTTACAACATATAGATATTTAAGCATTTATTCAATAATGTTTATAAAGTATACACGCGAGCATAATAACTAAAGGATCATCATTTAAAATAATCCCTAACAATTCATGTTCTGCGTTTGTATGTGTATTTGTGTGAGCATTTTTTGTCTTTAAATTTCAGGATACAGTATTGACTTGTCTACAGTGTGTAGTTGTGATAGAAATGCTAGCAATACAAATGATATATGCACACTTATAGATACAAGGGTATTCATAGAAACTGATTGTCTATAAACCTATGTATGTATGCATGTAAGAAATTCTGTTCGTGTGAACTTTATATGTGCATAAGTCAGTTTGTAGGAATTTATTCAGTATAAATGATTTAATACGCGTCTGTATGACTTTTAGATGAATTTTTATGATGTTTCTTTGATGTGTGTGTGGGAACTTACACGGAGGAAGTAATAGGAAGGAAACCGGAAAGGATATTGTATTATTAGAATATAATACATAATTGCGTAGATGTATGGTAAAATGAAATTAAATTTTAAATATGTTCGGTTTGACAAACCTTAGTCCACCATTTAACTGATGCTGCTGCTAAAGAATTTCATGAACGAAACTAATGATCTAGAGGAGTTAAATCCTATGATCTTAGAGTCTAATTAACTTCTCCAAACTGTACAAATCATTTAGATGGGTTGTATTCTATATTATTTAAAACAAATGATGGAATATTGCTCATCAATTTCAAACTCTAGGTCAGATATCTACAATAAAACTAAGTATTGAAAAATTTTTATTTGACGAGTTCCTCTCAGCAGATTTCTGCCAAAAACTTTGAGAGTAAACAAAAGTTGCCATAGAAAAGTTTCTCAAAATTCTGTCGTTCGGAGTCGGCTTTAAACTGTAGGTCCCGCCACCCATGTATACATTTAACACACACAACATAAGTGGTGTTAGAAAAAAATTTCAAAAATATTTGGGAAACATTTTATTTTTCTAGAAGTTAAAAGCTTAAAACACTAAAAAACTAAATTTCTCCCAAAACTGTGTAAACAATTTCCTCCATTTTATGGTCTGCTTGCTGTAAGCCACTTCTAAATCTCAAATTGTTTTCTTTACACATTTTATCACTTCCAGTTGCCAAATATCCACACAGAATTACTGTTACTTTTAATAAAATTCAGTGTCATAGTGTGAGTATAAGTATGAGTGGTAGATGAATAATGTGTTCATGTATGTATTTATATACGCATGTTTGTGTTTGACTATGTGTGTATGTGTGTGTGTGTTGTGGCTATTTGTAAAGATCCATATAAATTGCTGTGGCATTATAGGAACATGGCGACAACATTAAACGACATCAATGTTAAACAACGCCAAAACGGATGTCCGCTATTCATGTTAAAACATTTATCATGTCATCATTGCTGTCATCCCATACAGCACATTCGCATACACATGCCGACATGCATACAATAATGCATACAAACTTATAAACACTTTTACTGACTGCCATACATATTCTCTCACACACACCCATTAAATAAAATTTCACTTTGCACAAGTATGTGTATGAGATTGGTTAACGTTGATCATGGTCATTTATGTTAAAATTGTTTGGGGTGTCTGGCTGGAAAGAGAAATGGCTTTTGGGTTATTCGATTATTGCATGTGTTTGAGTGTGTGAGTCTTTTATTTATTCCGTATTTGTTCTATTTTTTCAGTGTCTTTTACTTGTTCAAGACGAGAGAGAGAGAGAGAGAGAAGTTTATTTGGTATGATGGAATGAAATACTTATTGCTTTAACCATTCCTCCTTCCTTCCATCTATCGCTTTATTTGTTGCTCTTAAACATGTACCACACATACACACACACACAGATTAACACTCGTATAAGCCGGTTGAGAAATACAGATGGTTCGCAATTATTGAACTACTCGTTGGCCATTATTTGAAATGTTCGTCGTATATTTATTTGTTACTCTTGACAGACCAAATGTGCGTGCATTTCTTAATAGTGTGCGTAATGTGTGAATAATAGTGTTGGGAGTGGTTTGTAATATTTTTTAACTCGTATGTGAACATAGGGAAGGGAGTGTATGTTTGCATTGGTATTCGTTTTGAAGTGAGTGAAAGTATTATTTTTTATTGTCCTTCATGGAGTAAGAATGCTGAGTATACAAAAAAGGGTACCAAAATGCAGTTTTATTGATTTTATAGTCAAAATAAGTTGAAATCCATTTGTTGAAGTTCATTTCAGTTGTTTGTTTGATATGGGCCAAGTCAATAAATAAAATTTATTTTCAATGAATAGTTCTTCTCACAAGTTTTGTTTGTTTTTCTTACATGAAATAGAAGAATTGCTTCATTTGAAGATTGAATTGTAAATATCCAAATTGAGAAGGCATAGGTAGGAATTCGATTTTAAATTCATTAAAAAATCAAAAAGATTTAAAACATTTTCAGCTGAATACTAAACTACTTTTGTAAGTGAACTATTGCTCTTGCGTAATTATTCAAAAATTTTCCTGTTCCAAACGAAATTTTAAATTAAAAACAAAAAATAAGAAATGACCGCTACAAAATCGAAAAACACTAAACAATATTTGTCAAATGGAATTAAATCCACGAGAACAAACAACGAAATTATACGACAAATTTAATTGCTAAAAACCATGCAAACTTATTGCCATGCCGCCCTGTGCAACCAGCAGCACATTAGAACACAATTTGATAAACAAACTGAATAAATAAATAAAAGAAAAGAAATTGAACTAAATGAGCGGTTAGATTGACAGCCGTAGGAAATGCTATTCGGGCTAACTATTTACGCAACCATTGGACGATTTGATAACAGGATGCATGAAGAAACAACCGTCATATCATATTCAGTACTTGAAATGCGTGGTCATACAAATTACCGATTATTATTGAAATATTCGTTGTGAAATATGTTCTCAATGTTCATAATGAATGCATGAACAACAATAATGATCGACTATGATGATGATGATGATGATTCAGATGTGCAACGGTTGTCATGCAATTGAATACGTATTTTCGCATTAAAAATTTCTACCCCAAAAATCAAATATGATTTGTTTATGTCCATAATTTGCAATGTGAGCAATTCAATTTGAATATGTGGTAATTTATATAGTGGAGAGGAGAATAATAGCAGAGAAATATAAATTGGAAATGTGCAAAAAAATTATTAAGAATCATAACGACTTCCTTTCAGCAGTCTTTTGGCAAAAAATCTGAAAGCAAAATGAATAAAAAGTCGACATTAAACTGTAGATCCTGCCACGCATGCATAAAATTAGCACACATAACATAACTAATGTGAAAAGTTAGGTTGTAGTCCTTAATGAAGTGTTGTAATGACCGATTATATTTGCAAGAAAAATTCTCTCTTTTTTATGAGCTCATAGGTAAACTGATAAACGACTATAGTTAAACTGATAAAAATTAAAGCCGCAATGGTCATCATGGAAACGCGCGGTCTGTTGTTAAAAAATCATTTCAAAATTGTTTCGAAATAAATGGCTGTCAGGTTTTGTTCTCAGCACCGTATTACCTCACTTTAACATTTACAATATTGCTATTATTCTGCCCTTAACTGTACATACACATTTCATCATAATTAAAACTGTTTTCTATGCTATGCCATCTCTCTCTGTCATACACATACTTCAACACTAACTAACTTTTATAAACAGTTATGATGGTTTTCATCAACACTTTCCACAATGTCGCAAATATATCACAAAATCTAAACCAACAACAACAATAAAACAAAAATTTAAATTGTTGTTTGGCTTACGAAAACATCGTTAAAAATGCAACATAATTTATAATTTTATTCTCTTTCTCTCTCTTTCTTCTTATCCTCTCTCAGCCTATTTTTAACATTTCTTGTTCTTGTATTTATCAACTCGAAAATGTATTGTGCATTGTTGTAGGTGTGTACACGTACACCCATTTGCTCTCTTTCTCTCTCTCTTTTTTATTCATCTAACACTCATAATTATTGGTATTTAATACATACGTGTTGTTGTTATTATTGTTGCTTAATAACATTTTCTGTTTTGCTTTTTTTTGATGTGCTATTTTTAAGGATTGTTGTTGTTGTTATAACATGTTGTGGTCGATATTTATCTGTTTCCAAATGATTGTGCATTTTAAATGTTGCAATGGTGATAAATGCGATGCATGCTTATTGCTTCTTTTTTTTTTTTTTGTTTTTGGTGTATTTTGTTTGCCTTAATAACATTTTCTGTTTTGCTTTTTTTTGATTGCTATTTTTAAGGATTGTTGTTGTTGTTATACATGTTGTGGTCGATAAATTTATCTGTTTCCAAATGATTTGTGCATTTTAAATGTTGCAATGGTGATAAATGCGATGCATGCTTATTGCTTCTTTTTTTTTTTTTTTTTTTTGGTTTGCAACATTTGTAGCGATTTTCGGTATCAAACTGCATTTATTTATACACTTAAACTCACACGCATTTAACAAGAGAATTGTATATGTATTGTAGATAATTATTTTCAGTTACAGGTGTACATATGTATATGCACGTGTATGTAAATGTAATGCATGATATTTGCTTCAAATATTTAATGAGTAAATATTTTTTCCGCCATGATTTATTAATGAAATTTGCAAAATTATCGTTTTTATTCACAAAAAAAAATTTTTGTTTGTATTTAATTAAACGGAAAATGGGTCAATTGAAGACCATCATAACTATGTAACTATGAGTAAAAAGTTTACAGATTAGTTTAACAATTTCCTTTTTTCTCAATTCTAAATTTCAATTTGAAGAACCAAATGTGAAGAACGTAATGTGTCAAGTAGGTTGTATAGTGTTGTTGGTGAAGTTTTTGTTACTACTAACGAAACCAGAATCAAGTCGACAAGCTACTTACACAAAAACGAAAAATTACAACAGTTTTCTCCTTTTATAAACTATGTATAGAATATGTTTTCTATTTCCTATCTGAGAGATTTTGAATACATTTATACAAAACACACATAATTTCTCTTTTTAAACCTTCAGGTAGGATTACGACGTAGCTTCCCACATAACTTATGTTTGTGTGTTTAATTTTTAATACAGGCGTGGGACCGTGACCACGAATTCTTAACGAACGTCCATGAATAAACATCAACACGAGTGCTGCAAGAGGCACTTCAAAGGCCGACAAAACTAGGTAAGTAAGTATTACTGATAACTCATGCTTGTACTTTCACTAACCTTGGGATACATTTTGCGCTTTTTATGGAACCCAGTACAGGCTAGTGCTTTAATAGAACTCATATACGATATTGGGTGTTATCGCACATTTTTGTCATTTTCCCTTATTCTTTGTAGATCAGAAGAAATTTTATCAGAAACTCTGAAAAATCAAGCAATAGATCAATGTCAACTAAACAAGTTCATGCTGTATTGGGGGGGGGGCATCTTTCTGCAACTCACGCTTATATTTGAAGAGCAAAGATAATATAAGATGTTCATATTTGACCCTTATCCAAGGGCAGTACCAGTACTTGTGTAAGAAGTGGTTGGTTCGGATACTTATTATACGGATCGAATACTAAAGGCCCAATGCTTTTAAGATTTCAACTACGGATAATTTTTCTTTTATATATATTGGCGAATAAGTTTACTATTAATCGCCGTAGTCTTAGGTACGTGCCGTCTTATTAGACATGATCCTCGGTTCAAAACGTAGGTCGATAACATCCACAAAACGAAATATGAAAAAAATATTTCTTCGGCGACTTCCTCTCAGCAGATTTCTAGCAAAAACTCTAAGAGTAAATAGAATTGCCATGAAAAAGTTTCTCAAAAATTTCTATGTCCCGCTACTCATGTATGAAATTAATTATGTGTGTAGGTATGTATATATGTAAGGTGACTATTAAAAGGATGGGGCCACACAACAGCAGTTTGTTTTGAAATTTAATTTAGTCAAGGATTAAGCTTAAGGACTGAATGCCTCATTTAATAGCGTTATTGATTTCAATTGATAGACTGGTGGGTAGTGTGTAGGCTTATTATTTCTTCGGCGACCTCTTCTCAGCAGATTTCTGGCAAAAGATCTGCAGAATAAATAAGAATTGCCATAAAAAGTTTCTCAAAAATTTGCCGTTCAGAGTCGACTTTAATATCTATAGCCACAAGGTTATACTGTCTATCTAGTGGTACCATCTACCATCTATTATGAGCCGCTGAAATCTAGCTCATGGGGTCTGCACTAAAGGTCTACTGATCAGTTGAAGTTCATGTTAGCTGAACAACGTGCAGAATATATGCTGCAAAATAACGATTTTGAATAATTCGAATAAGATTTTGCTACAGCTGTTCCAAAATTATATTTAAAATTATATTTAAAAAAAAAAAAAGAAAAAAAGAACAGTTAACCCTTCCTATTTGTCCATTTTAGGTCACTGTTATCACTGTGTATGGTAATCTATTTTATTTTCATATTTTTCAACTTCCTACTAATTTTGTGAAATAAAAAATTTATAATTTTCTACAGTTGTTGTTGTATAGTTAGTGTGTGTAGTTATTGTTTTATATGGTTTTAACTCTATTACTTACGTGGCGCTTGTGTTGTTGTGGCTACTGTTGTTGTGGTTGTTGTGGTTGTTGTGTCTATAACCACAAATTCCGTTGTTTCCACTGGTTCAACATAAATAGTTTGATCACCAAAATCGACAATTACAGCACGACCATTATTACCGTTACCATTGCCATTGCCATTACCGTTGCCGTTACCATGGCTGCTGCTACCACTGCCACCCGCATTGCCATTATGGCCATTTTCAATTTCGGCCTTGCCAGATGCTTTATTATTATTACCGTTATTGTATATATGTTTGCCATTACGGTTACCATTTTTTATATGTCTTCCTTTGCCATTGCCGTTACCGTTACCATTGCCATTGCTATTGCTATTGGCATTGCCATTGTCAGCATTAGTTATGATACTATGGTAATCATCATTTCCGCCATTTCCGTTCTCATCCCCATTTCCGCTATTTACTCGATATGGCTGTTCGATAACATTCTCTTCCATCGATGCGGGTTCATTATTATCTTTGGTCTAAAAGGATTTTATTTTAATGTAAAATTGCCGAAAAATACAAAAACAAAAATAAAATTAAAGAAAATTAATCTCGTTCTTTTTTTTTCTTTTGCATAGTAGTGGATTTTCTTTACAACTGTAACTTACCGTTAACATGGGCTTACGCGGTGTTTTCGGTGGCATTGCTGGTGGTGGTGGCATTCTATGTGTGGTCGTTGTTGTTGTTGTTGTTGGTGCTGGTGGTGGCGGCGGAGGAGGTGGTGGTGCTTTTGTTGTTGTTGTAGTTGTTGTTGTCGTTGTAGTTGTTGTTGTAGTGGTTGTTAAAAAGCCCAATTCGGCCAAACGTTTCATATGGAAATCCTTTTGAGCCTCCACTATAGCAAAAACGATAATTTAACCAAAAAAACAATTCACATTTAAAAACCATTTAAATACATATAATTACGCATGTAACTTACCCACACATGGATTCATCCAGAGCAAACGACGCCAGCCAACACACTGATACAAATACTGAGCATCAGTGCCATGACAAGCGCATGTGGTGCGTAACATGGTTCCCAAGATACCAATCATGGCTGTGCGACAACCACTCGGACGACCAGCACATTTTTTTGTTACACTATCAACGGCACATGCCTGCTCATAATATTCCAATTTAAGGCTGATATTAATTTGAAACAAAAGGATTAAAGAAAAGATTTTCTTTTAGTTTAAAAAAAAAAAGTTTTAACCACAATTTAAAATTGAAAATTTATCAATTTTAGTTGTAAATTGAAAATAAAAAGCAACAAAACAACAAAAAACCATTTTTCAAAGAATTTTAAAATGAATAATTTAAATATTCCCCTGTTGTTGCTGTTGCTTTTTAAGGACAACATGCTTTTAGCATGACTTAATATTCTATAAACTTTTTAATTGACTTCCTTATGAATATATTTTAATCGTAGACATATTGCAAGTATGTAATTACTTACATAACAACAACAAACAACAAACATAAAAAAATAAAAATTATTTCTCTCAAACTATTAGAGACGTAAAATATTATATATGGTGTGTATACATACATATACACATACATATAATATCGTTTACATACATGTAGTAAAAAACTTTAGTATTTACAAGATTTTACTAATACCAAGAAAAAGTTTATTCAAGCTCGTATAAAATAAATACGAAAAAACCTACACTGAAATGAAATTCTGTTTGAAAATCTAAACAATATAGGAATTGAAAGAAAAGGATTTAAAAACAATTTGATTTTTTAAAAGTTGAGAAAAACTAGGATCATCAATGAAGGTATTTAACTGTTCCAGGCAAGTGCTCCAGACAAAATAGAATGGCATCAGCAAACGAAGAAATATCAGCACCATCTGCAATAATAGTCCAGCTTTGCATAATAATTTTAATGGGCCAAAAATTACCATATCAAGTGGGGATATTAGGGGAATATGACAATCTATTCTGTCACAAAATTCAGTATATTAACTCCTCTCAACATAATGAATCAATCTACGCTTGAGCAACGATAATGATCTTTGTCGACAACCAGACACAATTGACCAATTGAAGGCAACACTTTGAGTTCTTGTGCATTTGTATTTTTACTCGAATACTACTGATTAATATTTTGGTATTTCAAAGAGACAGAAGACCACCATGAACCATGTACATTTCTATTGAAAATTATTTTACATATGGTGCGTATGATTAATATAAAACAATATTTAATCATCATACGACATAGTGGGTGTTCGTGGTAAGAGAATAAATTTAAAAAACTATTGCCATACCTCTGGGATTAGAATGAAGGCTGTTAGAACAATTGTACATACTACTTAACAAAACTAAAAAAAAAATAAAAAAATAAAAACATTTCATAAATTTAAATCGTTTTTATTTCACTGTAGTTTTAATTTAAACTTTTAAATCACACACCCTATATTTGTCATATTTTGTTCCACTGTGTTTGTTGTTACTATTCTGCAGTAAAAAAAGCATCTTCAACGAGAGTTCAAATATAAAATAGTTTTTTCTTTTTCTTTTTTTTTTTTTTTTTTTTGAAGTGTACCAGTTTGCATTCCAACACATATACACATACACACTCGCACACATTCTTGCATATAAGAACTTAAATGCCAATCACGTTTTCCATACTAATATAATGACCAAAAATGCAATCATGCAAATCCTGCATAATAAAGAGTGAAAAAAAAACAAATCCAACAATAACAACAAGACAAACAACATTAGAAAAAAAGAGATATTTCATACACATACACACACTTGTTTGTGTCATTAGAATAACATCAACAACAAACAAACTTAAATTCATAGCAGAAAGTAACCACAACTACTACTACTACTGCAACAGCTACCGACTGCATCAACTCGTTACTACGTAAACCGCACTGCATGAGTGTGGGCATGTGTAACGCAATAGGAAGGATAATAAAAAATGTGTGTTTCTTTGTGTTTAAATCTTTAAATTTCTTTCTATTTTTTTTTATTAAATTCATGCAAAAGTTTACTACTTTACTTTTATGTCGATTCAAGCTCACTGTGTATACACTCACAGAAAAAATATATATATTAACAGCATTTGCTTAGTCTAGACATTCATTCCCTAACTTTGTAAATCTTCATATTCTCTTTGATGTGTATGATCTGCAGATTTGATAGTTTGTGCGGTAGTAAGTATTAAAAACTTCAACAAAATCTAGTGATTCAAGATGTAGCATTGAGTTTAACCAAGATGCGACATACCAATGCCAAACGGAACACTCGAAAGTGCTGTAACTTTTGCTGTTAACTGAAATTATCTATTCCTGGATTTCTATATTTCATATCTACCTATGAAATCAAATAAGTTTTTAAAATCTGTGGCATATTGTCAAACAACCTAATAATACTGCCGTCCTCTCACACGGAAGCAATTTAAAATAATGCGAGTAATGGCTGGTGGGTAGACAACTCGGTTGTAATCAAAACTGTTTAAAAGACTAATTCAGAGCTTGTAGTGGTTGAGAGCCCTATAAAAGTTGTAGTAGCAACCTTCCATACTATATTGCATTCGTAGTACATAGGAAGATATCGAATTCAGTTTTCAGCAAAAGAATTCCGACACACCATTTGAATGGCAGTTCGGAAATTGTTATGGTCTTAAACGTTATTGGAGTACTGGAGTAACAATGGCCAGAAGAGGATGACAAAGAGATCATGCAATGAGTAGAACATTTCAATCATTTCTATGTCTGTGACAGCTAATAAGCGGGCAATAAAAACATTGAAACCAATTGCTGTTAACACACTGATAGCTTTGCAGGACCGGTTGTTTTAGAATTTGGTGTCAAACCCTTAACAGCAAGTCATGACAAGCCGAACTACTCCGATAAGCCGGTAGACCTTAATGAGTTGTATAACTCTGTGAGTAAATAAAAACCTAGTATAATCAAATTGTCAATACTAAATGTTTAAAAATTCCAACTAATCT
>QOCX01002987.1:7752-19302 GCA_005959815.1 Sarcophaga bullata
AATTAAACATATATAAGTATATATATTACATATAATAAAGATACAGTTATACTGAAAGTTATTTAGTCTTTAGCTAAAAGGTTCTCTATAGTATTTTAAAAATGCGAAAAATCTTTTTTGTTATTATGAGACACTTTGTTCTTTTCACAAGAAATTTATTATTATTCTCGTAGAATTCCGATCTTTATTTTGTTATTTGACGTACATTTTATGGCTTCAAGAAATTTCCCAATTGACAGAAAAACTTTTATCCTCTACGTGTTTATATCATGGAGAACCATAAATATTCAATTGTAAACAATTGAATAATTTATTGCTTGTAAAACGTGTTAGAGATAAGCGGTTCTACATGTTATTTTCTTTGAACGTACAGAAAAATTAAATATTTTTTAATTCTTTTTGTAAACAAAAGCTGAGTAGAAGGAATGTTTATCTGCAAAACAATAAATCTTGAGCAATCTTATTTCGATATTTATATTGTTACGTATTTTACCTTTTAAAAAAGTTTGAAATATGAGCTCGTAGATTGCAAATAAAAATAAAAATAAATTTGTGTTTAATTTTAATTAAATACTTTATTATGCACACAATTTTGTTCACAACTGATTCTGCCACTGTTCACAACTGATTCTAACAACAACAATTGCTTATTGGTTACTGCTTTGTTTATGCCCTTTGCGATAAACAAAAACAATTATTACACAATTGTTCTGTAGATCTTTGTAACGGAGATCTTCCAACCACGATTGGTTTACTTCACACGCAACGCGTTTATGCCCTTTGCGATAAACAAAAACAATTATTACACAATTGTTCTGTAGATCTTTGTAACGGAGATCTTCCAACCACGATTGGTTTACTTCACACGCAACGCGTCTTCACACAAGACTGACTGAACTTCTCCTCCGACTTTTCGTGCTTTGCCTTGCCTTTTATATAGAGACGTAAACAGTCTAATTAAGGTTCTTGAAGGCGAACGTTCGAGGCTTCGCCTTCTCGAAATCTCCATAAATGTAAACATCGTTGTTTTTTATGTTTGTTGTTTTTGTATCTTGTTTACGTTCGTCCCTTCAGAGTTGTTGTCGTTTGTTGTTTACTTGTTTATTCCTTTTTCTTGTTATACGGATGTTGTTGTTTATTTGTTAATGAAGTAAACAAGTTCGTTGTTTTGTTTTTGTAGCTTTTGTTTAACATTTTAATGTTAAACGATATTACACCATTTCCATTTTCGTAACAATATGTATCCATTAGGAACCCTTTTTAATTAGTAAAAGTTAAAACACACGTGTCTGGGTGATGCCTGATCTAAACTGAAATTCTTTATTTTCTTATCTTTTATTTGTTATTTGTTCTTCGTTTCTGTCAAAACGAATATTCCCATTTTATTATTTTACATGCTTTGCAACCGATTTGTATTTGTATATATTTTGTACTGCATTAAGTCTTTCATAAGACTTAATTGGCAATTTAGACCATACATTGGCAAGAGTAATTCTGCGCTTGATCCTTGGACTAACATCATTTTTACAAGTAAATAAATTTTTTGATAATATGAGAGGTATAGTTGACGACCTTGCCTTAAAATTTCATATTCTTCTCGTCACTACTTATTGATACATTTACTTCCTTTGGACCTTATTTACTATTAGACAAGTCTTCAATTGTCTTAAGATGTTTGTAACGCGTTCCTTCCAAAAATACTCTCTCTGGCGAAGTTGAAGGCTTTATGTAAGGAACTGCGTTGGGAAAACTTTCGCTTTGCAGTGCTGGAGGAATTACCCCATGTTATTCTTCACCGCATTATAAGACCAATACGGATCTTGATAAAAGATATTGGGCCACATGCTTTTTTCTTTCGAGATTGCGAAGGCTGCCTTATAGTTCACTTAAAGATGGTGTGTATTTAAGTGATGAGAGTTCTGCAGGATATTACGTGGTGCGAACATTTAATCGATAGTGGACTTATCAGGTCTAAAGGTAGTCGGAAAAATCCCCATTACCTACTTCGTGAGGGATGCCTCCTACCGTGCCATTGACTCCGATCTATTAAGATTCTCAAAAGAAATTTTGACATTGTCGTGCCAGGTCGATGAAATTACAAAGTCGCTTGAAATCGGTCCAATATAGTTCTTTATGGCGAAATTGGTAGAGTGAATAGGTTAAAATCATCGTTACTGCTGAAAAACACTGCGGCACCGCCCAGTCACTTGAAGTTGAGCTAGATCAAAGATTCTTTTTTAACTCTGTTTGTCAACATGCCCGCATTATTTAAAAAATTTGCCATTGAACGCCAATTTTTTATTTCACATTGTCGTTAAATCTCTTGCTTAAGCTTATTGCTCAAGTTGAAAAAATAATGTTGTATACAACATCAATCTTCAAAGGCTTTTGCAACAGTTCAAATTTAAACATACTACACCTAATACACTTTTTCAGGTTTTTTTTGTTATATGAATTTGATTTAACACGAGTCAAAATGACTAAAGCTATTCTTTTTTACATGAATTATTTATTTTAACACGATTTTCAATGTTTTATGAGACTTTCTTCAACCTCAAGAAGCAAATAGGGGTAGATTTTTCGACGCATTTATTTCTATAACATATTTAATGAATTAAAACTAGTAAAGACGAAATAAATTCTTAAGTAATTTTTTTAATATAGTTCTCATCTAATTCTTCTTTTACATATATTTCTAACACAAAAATTTTTTGGAAACATATTTATCGTGGTAAAACGAAAATTAGGTGTAGGTTTCTACGTATACATAATACTTAAAAAAATACATATCACATTTTGTACCATGTTGACAACGTGTTTGTAAAATTTTTTATATTATATTATATTTTCTGTTAAAAATTAAGGAATTATATGACAATAAGAAAAGGTTAAACATTTTTAAAAACCTGTGATGAACTTAGTCAGTATCAAATGCTTTAAACTTAATAGCCAAATAACTACCTATATATTCAAAATCAAATAAATTTTAACGTATTGATTGGTTTAGATAGAAATTTTGATTGATGAGTAAACTAGACAATTTTCATTAGAAACGTCCATGCCTGAACATTACTATTCCTATAAACACATAAACTCCTTATGGCTCTCCTTGAATTAGTTAATTTCCTTATAAGGTAAATAAGATCATAAAATTATTTAAAGGTCAACATATATTTCTGTATGAATAGCTTAGAACTAATATTTAAAATTTTTTAAACAAATTAGTTAAATAGCTTTTATTCATTAAATTTAATTTTTACTTGGATCCCAAACTTTTTTCTAATTTCATTTAAATATTAGAGATTTGATTACTATTCTTTTTGTTACCGCTTCGTAATTGATAGTCTTGTTTTTTCTTTTTTTAAAATAATAATAACACTATGCAACAAAACACAAAAAATTAAATACACCCGAATAACTAACCCCAGTCTAAGTTGTTCACTTAGTGGAGTAGAACTCAAAAATATTTTTTTATATTTTTCTTGAAACCTCTAAACTTGTTCATATTTCAACCTATTTTAAAAATTTAAAGTTTTTTGGAAGGGGGATAGATTAGCCTGTAAAACGGTATGCATAAACATTTTTTTCAAACTTATATGCTATGAGAAAAATATGCTTGGAAAATATTATTTTTTCAATCTCTTGTGAAGATATTGACACTTCGTTTGATAAAATCAGTCAAAAATTCTCGCAGCAATAGCTGCGATAGCTTTTAAAGAGTATAACAGTTGAATCATATTTTTTATATATTTTGTCTTATCAAATGAACTTTAAGTTAAAATTTTTCACAATTTTTTATGGATCTTCATTGTTTACCTGAGAATGTGTGCTCTGCATGTTTGAACGACTAACAAAAATCGTCTATATTTACGATTTGCGCAAATATTATTATTTTGCTTTGCGCAAACGTTAGCTAACTTTCGGTGGTTGGTCCAACGAAAAAAGCACACATTTTTCAATAAACACTTAAGACCCTTCACAAAACATTGAAAATTATTGACTTAAAGTTCATTTGATAAGATAACATATATAAAAAATATGAATCAACTGTTATACTGTTATTTGACTATATTATATATTAAAAATGTAATTTTCCTACAAAAAGACAGCCTTTTTAAAAACAACAGTTTCGAATTCCGAAGAATATGTAAAATGTTTCTTCAAAAACGCGACTGTTCGTTTTCTTAGGTTAATTAAGGGAGTTACGTAAAGCAGATCATACTTTGAACCTGAACTTTAATTTGAAAATCCTCTTAATATACAAATTAAATATATGTATGTAGTGAAAAATTTGTTTTGTGCAGATTTCTTAGTTCACGGTATTGTTTTAATTGGCATTGCCTTGGACACCATGTCAGTGGTAACGGCCATACCTTGAGTGTACTAGGTCTCATGTACAGAAAAATGGTTTGGGGCATAATTATATTTGCAATAAGGATACAACATTTTATTGTTGAAATAAATAAAAAATAAAATAATAATAAAGGTAATTGCACAAAAAGCTAAACTTTATATATCAGCTATCCAAACAACTTTCGTAAGTTCAATTGATTGTGAAATTGATTGAAAATTCGTGTATATCAGAAATTCAATACGTACATATTTTTTGTATTTAGCGTTACATTGTTTTGTTAAAGTGAAGTCTTCTAAAAAGTCTTCAGATACAGTTTAAAACGATGAGACAACTAATTTTTTATCTCTTGCTTTTACTTTTTTATTATGGTATAAACACATAGGTCTCATCGCTGAAAATAATTTTTGAAGAAAATTCGGGTCAGTCATCAAATGCGCGCCCAACCGGCGCAAACACGTCGTTGTTTATTGTCATCTATGGTGATTTCACAAAAAAGACTGAATCAATGGAAACTTGATATGACAGTTGTAATTTCAACTAGATTGCCATTTTTAATTTTCAAAGTTCGGAAATCCGCCATACAATAAATAAGTGTCAAAAAATGAATGAAAAGGGAACGATAACTACTTAATCCCTTATATTGCCCTATGCATTTAAACTATTGTACACAGCATATGATTAATATAGGCTTGCTCTTTCAAAATAGATTAAAGTAAAAGAAATAAGAAACTTTACTTTTATTAACATCAAATAAATATAAAATTTAATATAAGAGACAACGACAATAATTGCATATTGGATCCCCCATTTTGAACATGTAAAATTTTACTTCAGATTCAAAATCAGCATCTTCAAAAACCCCCGTACATTGATTTCCATGAAAATCTGTAGAAATTTTAAAATTTAGGTTGCAATATTGGATCCGCCATTTTGAATTTGAAAAATTATACCTCGGATTCGATGTCAGCAACCTCTAAAACCCCCGTATATCGAGAATTCCTGAAATTCAGATGTATGTGTTTAATGATATTTATACTTAAAAGTAAATATAGGCTCTTTGAGTAGCTTGGTTGTAGTATCCTTTATTATGAATTACTTCGCGTACTTTTTAATTTGTTTAATTTGTGCTGCTATATTAGGATTTTTCAACCTGAAACACAATTTGCTTGTGTTCGATAATTAGCTCAATAAATTTCTCTTTTGACTAATATTACATGTACACAGTAATACGAGTTTAAATACAAAATTCCGCAGCGTTTTTTAAGCAACTCCATCAGTGAGGTGATATGTAACTCAAAGAGTTAAAGTTCCATCTGACAAAATAATGTTGGTGTGTCATTTTTTTTATTGCCGTTTATTCAATTTTAAAG
Source organism: Sarcophaga bullata (assembly GCA_005959815.1). Taxonomy (NCBI): domain Eukaryota; kingdom Metazoa; phylum Arthropoda; class Insecta; order Diptera; family Sarcophagidae; genus Sarcophaga; species Sarcophaga bullata. The sequence continues at coordinate 13,477 of QOCX01002987.1, forward strand.
GACACTTTGATGTTTGAAATTTTATGAGACGAATTATTTTCTATAATTTTAAGTATTTAAAGAAAATCCTCTAACAAACCCTCCCCGTGGATGTCGGCTAATAATGGTGGTTGCCGATGGGAATGTATAACAGCTTTTGGAAATTTGTTGAGCATATTATTTACTATAATTTCATAATCTATACCTCTTCCATTTCCTAAAAAATGTTTCACTACCTCTTTGAATGACTTTCAAGCATTCTCTTCGGTTTTATTTATGATTTTTTCAAATTTATCGTCTTGCATTAACCTCCTTATCTCAGGCCCGACAAAAATGCTTTCTTTAATTTATGCATACAATAAACACCTAAATTTATCACAGAGGTACATGACCGTCTTTAGGTAATGCCTTCTCAAATTGCTTCATAATATCTAAATTAATGTGAAGCAGAATTTTTAACGGAACAACTAGCTCCTCTTTCATAACGTTTTTATTTCCGGGTTAATGAAGCTATTTTTGGCCAGTCTTTTTTGAGCCAATATTGTGCTCTATTTCTACTATCACATTCACAAAGGAAGCAAGGATATTTTGTATACCCTTCTTGTTGACCCCGAAGCATATTCAATATTTTTAGATCGCCGCATATATCCAACCATGAGTCAATTATTTTATTTTGTTAATATGAATTCCAAATTTTCATAACATCCTTTCAAATGAATGGAATGACTGATCGACAAGGAAGCATAATTGTTATGATTATGCAGTAATACTGCCTTAAGATTTCACTTAGAAGAATCTATGAAAAGTCTCCAATGATACGGATTGTGTTCTACATTAAACATCTTGAATAATTCAGATATATCAGAGCAATAAACTAAATTTCCTTCTTGTGCAAAATATGGAAGAAAATCTTACTCACTATTTTTATACCAATAAAAGGTCGTTGTAGGGCCCAGCAAGTTTTTTTTATTTAACCTTGAACCGAGTAATTCCGACGCATCTTTTGGAAGATTGAGATCTCTCACCAAATTATTTAGTTCACATTGAGAAAATGGTTGAGATGCTGCATTATCTTCATCACATTCATAATTAGATTCTACAGATTCTGAGATTGTGATGATGTCGATTCTGCAGAATAACATAACTCTTGGTCATTGCGATCTTGAAGTGTAGGTAAAATCACAGTGAACACTAGGACAAGCTATATGGGTTTTATTTTTACCATTAAAGCCTTTTATGCTTGTACAGCAAGAGTAACAATCGTCTATATGGTTTTGCGTTTCCATCCGAACCATTGGAGTTTTCAAAATAAAAGTATGTTTATCTCACCGTGATCATTTACGTAGTTGATGAATATAAGTAGAACACATTTTATGCGGTACACACTTCTTGTCTTGGTTTTTTATTTTGATTTTAAATAACTTCGAGAGACTTAGAATATTTGTAACTTCGACATATGTAACAAAAATTATCTGGAGAATTACTACATTTGCGAGAAGCCATTTATTTGCCTTACTTATTTCCACACAAAAATCACAAAAATATCGACACAGCCTATTAATGAAAATCGTAATAGGATTTTAATCGCGACAAAGAATGACTTTTTATGGTAGATGAATATGTAAACGTCATTAGTACTATTAGCATGCACCGTTATTAAAGGAATTTGAAATTTACCCTTGTAATTCGGGGTAATACTAGGAAAAATTAAAAAAAATAATTTTTTCAGAAAGTTTACGTAACGGATTTTTTTTACTATTTTTTACTTTTTTTTGTAACAGTGCCTAATACGTGTCCAAATTGCTACTTAGTTTTTTAAGGGGAAAACCATCGCAGGCCTGTGTAATAATAATTAAACTAAATGAATGAATAGGAAATTCCATCTGAAATCGACTATTAGTTCTATCTGGATAAGTCCCTTTTAATCTGAAGAATCTTCTATTTTGTTTGCAATTAATATGTAGCACATAAAGTCTTGATTATGTTTTTAATTGACTCAGTTCGCTAGTTTCTAAAAAAAGTTTGAAAGAAGTTCTGCTATTTTCAGAGGAAATGATATAGTACTCTCCTGACTAAATATTTACATTATCCACATATGAGCCGTTCAGTGCACAAAGTGATTAAGTCTACTTTTTGAAAAATCTTAAATATAAGTGTCAAAGCCCTTGGGATAGTCATAACTTTTTATAATTATTATAACCTTCCTGAATAGTAAATATTAACACCATCAAACGACAACATTTTTTGGGCCATTGAATAAGAACTAATTCATTTCAGAAGACATTTTGATTAACTCCATACTCATTTACCTAAGAGTAATGCGTTTCAATAACGCAATTCAAATGCACCAGTTATCAATTTGCAGTTACTGTAAATTTTTTGTCCAACTCAAATACAATAGCAAGCGTTTCATGATATTGTCAAATTTTATTGCCATAATTAAAGGTAAATAAGTTAGTCAAGCACAGTCTAATTGCCGCAGGATCTTCCACTTATAAAGTGGAAATTAATATAAGGAAATCTGTAGCAGGTGGGTCACAAAATATGAAAACGTAGATCAGCTTTTATTATTATGTCCTTAAGGCAGAACTGTGACAAGGAAAAAAATGGAGAAATATGATGGATCTGCTCTGTTGACCATAATTGCTTTTAAAAACTTGAAGACAAATCGAAATGACGAGTCCCTACATATATCTGATGAAGAAGATATTATATATGTACTGCTGATAAAGTAATCACAAATAATATACTATAACAGCACTGTAAATCATTTTTATGTAATTTGTTATTAAAATATATAACTAACCTTCTGTAATGAAAAACTTAAAAATTTAGAATACCTAATTTAACTTTATTACTTTGTTAGTTGCAAAATCGATTATCTCCACCATTCACATGAAATTTATAACAATACTGGCATTATTTGTTTTGGCTATTCTTTCTTATTAATTTTATATACCATTAGATGAAAGCTATATATGTATTTATGTATCCTACAATATATGTTTGAATTTATATTGTTACGTTTTTACCGTTTAAAAACGTTTGAAATATGAGCTCGTAGTTTACAAATAAAAATAAAAATAAATTTGTGTTTAATTTTAATTAATTCTTTATTATTCACACAACTTTTGTGCGCCACTGTTCACAACTTGTTTTAACAACAACAATTGCTTTTTTCGTTATTCCTTTTGTTTATGCCCTTTGCGATAAACAATAACAATTTTTACACAATTGTTCTGTTGATTATAACGGAGATCTTCAAACCACGATTGCTTTCTTCACACGCGCAGTGTCTTCACACAAGACTGACTGAACTTTTACTCCGACTTTGCATGCTTTGCCTTGCCTTTTATATAGCGACGTAAACAGTCTGATAAATGTTCTCGAAGGCGAAGGTTCTGGTCCTCGCCCTCAGGAAAATTCTATGAATGTTGTTTATTTTCGTCCTTTCAGCGTTGATGTTGATTATTGTTTACGTGTTTATTCCTCTTTCTTAGTTATACTGATGTTGTTGTTTATTTGTTAATAAAGTAAACAAGCCCGTTGTTTTGTTTTTGGAGCTTTGGTTTAACATTTTAATGTTTCCACTTTCGTAACAATATTGCAAAGAGAATTTTAAAAAACAATTTACATTATTTCACCGCATTCCTCAATGGAGTTAATCGATTTGTACACCGAGCGGCTCATATAAAGAGTGCTGATCCTAATCTGTTCATATCTAATCATATGTATATGTGAATCAGAACTTCAGCAGTCAGTATGCACATTGGATCCCAAAATATTTTTATTAAAAATTAATTTTTTTATAAGAATCGTCATTTTTCCTGACATTCTGACGGACTTCTTTTTAAATATTTTAATTTAAAAAACAAAATTTTACTACGGCGTCTGCTGGCAAAAGCAAACGAACGCCAAACTGTAAATGTAGTCTAGTAGTCATCGTAGTCAGTAGCGCAGTGAGTTGACTTATTAGGACGTCAGACCAAGATTACAAACCCCCAGGTCAGATTTTTTGGAATAAATCGAAAAATATAAATAAAATATTCCTTTTCGGTCCAACTCCTCTCAGCAAGAATTTTCCCCTTTGCAACTCCTGAGGTAAAAAATAAAATGGGCCCAATGGGAAATTTCCTTTCCCAATCGGTCACCGGCTCGAAAAATCCCGGACCTTTTAAAGATTTTGTAGGGTCCCCGCCCACTAAGGAAAAAAACCGTGGACCCGACCTGGAAGTTTGTAAATGACCCAGTTATGTATGTATTGTGGTTTAAAATTTTGGGAATTTAAAGGCTTTTGGTTAAAATTTGCAATTTTGTGGTTCCTTTCCCACAAAATTGGTTTTAAAAAATTTATAAGGAAACCGATTTTTAAATAAAATAGTGTTTGTTTACTTTTAATATCAGGGGGAATTTAAACCTTTTTCTAAAGCAACAATTTGTGGGGCAAGAGAGGAAAATTTCCCAAAAACATTGCTTTATGCCCCTCCTTTTATTTACGGTGATGAAATTCAGAGGGCCCCGGCGGTTCCCAACAATGTTTTGGCGGTGTAAATTGACCAAAAAATTTTTTTTTTCTTCAAGCTTTGCCCACTTCCAAAAAATTAATTTTTAAAAAAGTTTTTGTTAAAATCCAATGTCTTATATGTTCCCAACAGACATTTAAATGATTAGAAAAGGGAACACCTTTTTTGTAAACATAAAGTAATTTCTTTTTAGAAGAAATAAAAGGTTGGTTATTAGTATAATATATTGGATTTATATAAAAGCATTATTTAAGTATTGAGTATTTAAAATATTTTTTGATTGTAAACCTGGAAAAAATGTTAAAGCCTCCGCTAACATGCGCACTCGTAGCTGTTTGATCGACGACTGCAGCCTCAGTTAAGCTTCAGTTAAGTGCCAGTTAGCCACACGTAACGTAACGTACCGTAAAAAACGTTCTCTTTTTATCATATGGAAAGCAATGTAAACGCTTACCGAAACGTTCTCTTTCGTTAGCAAAACGGGACGATCTGTATAAAACAGAATTCTCTCACGTTTTTACGTGACATTTAAACATGAGTGATGGTGCTATTGTATGCAGAGTTGCATTGCGGCACAAATGCCCTCTTTGGTACATTGTATTGTTTGATTTAATAATAAACTTTTAAAATGTTGAATGCATATACTGAAATTTTTAATTTTTAATTAAAATAATAATAAAAAAATTGTTTATATAAGAAATAAATACTTACTGTTATGTTTTTATTATGCTCACAAAACAATTTTAACAAAATAATTAAATAATATGTATTTTAAGTGGCAATGTAACGCAAATGCCTTTTTTGGTACTTTTATATTAATATATAATGTTCATAATTATTTTATAATTTTTTATTATTACTATTCTAACTGGAGATATTAAATTGCAATTTAAAAAAAAAAAAATATTTGAATGAAGCAATACTCGACTGTACTTATATCTAAGTTCCATAAATATTGGACTCAGGTTAAACCAAAAATATAATATTCCATTATATTACAAGAATAAAAATAAATATAATAATAACATAAAATTTAAGAAGTAAATATTATTCTTCCAATTAAGGCTTAATTGGTACTTTTTGAATTTTGTTTTTTCGTAACATCACTCATCACTGTTCCGCAAAGAAATTAGTATACAGACATTTGCACGAAGTTATCTGTTCAGAACAGTGATGAGTGTTGTTATGAAAAAACAAAATTCAAAAAGAATTAATTACTTGAAATTAATTAATTGGAAAAATTATATTTACTTCTTAAATTTTATGTTATGTAGCGGTGCATATTTATATTTATACTTGAATTCTGTTTTGTAATATAATCCAT
>QOCX01002989.1:0-15727 GCA_005959815.1 Sarcophaga bullata
ATGAATTTTTGGTTGATCCTAAAAATACTGCTCGGTTAGCGTCACAAGGATGTTTACATAAGCTACAGTGATGTAAAAGAAACAGAATTGGTACAACATCTTTTATGTGAGTGCCCTGTAGTTCAAGACAAACGTGATCGGTTTGTGAGTGACAGAACGTTTGATGTTCTAAAAATAGTGGCGAACATGCCACTAAGGGAAACTCGGGGTGGTTCAAACCGACCACTAACCGATAATGACAAGGGGACTTACCTTACACTGAACAGCAGGTTCTAAGTTTTGATTACAAAGATTACTTTGCTATAAGATGAAGTACAAAATTAAATTCCATTAATTTAGTGTCAATTTTCTAAGATGTGTCCAAATCCTATTGGAGTCATTCTTTAAATGAAATCGTTTTGCATACAGGCAGACATTCCTGTGCACATATAATTCGTAAAGTTAACATTTTATTTAATAAAGAAAAATAATTTTTTTTTCTGTGGAGCTATGAACCAGAGCAGTACTTATGTGATACATTGATTAAATTCTTCACACAATTTGCCGTTATTTGTATCACTCAATTCCAATATGCCTTTAATTTCTTAGTAGACATACAATAGTCTGGCGTACATTATCAGGCTCTCATAGTTTTCATATTAACACTGCAAAGTATTCCTGTTAATTAAAAAAGGAATTATGAATTTATATTAAATTAAAGGTCAATACGCATTATTATATAATTATTTATGGAAGCATTCGACTTTTTTACATTTTATTTATATTAACATTCTATGGAAAATAACAACAGAAATTCTTCTTAAATAGCAATATCAACAGTTTAAGTGAAGAGAAATATTATTTAATAAACATGTTCTTAGAAATGTTGAGTGAATCTCCACACAGGGATTACCATTTCATAGCACAATGTGCTGAGTGAATTCACACACATTGCTTATGCTCTCTCATTTAGTCGCCGATCAGACCGCGGCGAGTGCACGTGTGGGCGAATGCATTGACATTTTTTTTCATGTTTACATTCAAAAAATATTTAAGTTGTAAATATTTTAAAAATGCTTTTAAAATGCAATATCTTAAACGTTCTAAAATGACATTTAAGACATTCGAATGATAAGGAAAGGGAACAGTTTTTTTGTAGACATAAAAATTTTTTATTTGGAAAAATTGAAAGGTTTTTTATTAGTAGGAGAGGAAATTTATGAACTAAAGTAGTTCCACCAAATATCTAAAAAAACAATCCCTAATTTTCGAGTTAAAGATGTATAACTTTATGAAAAGAAAATCAAATTAGCGTAAATTACTAACACTTTTCTTTGACAGTAAAATGATAAATCAATCAATTTATTTTCACTCATTACTCACTAATACACAAACAAAAACATTTTGGTAACCCCTGATCAACACTTACTACATGACCAATAGCAACGTAGCAGCTTACAACGAACTCCCTCTAGAAAAAGTATCCAATAGAGCATGATCACTTGCACCATGGCCGCTAGCAACATGGCCGTTACCAATATGGCCTATCGCAATAAAACCTCAAGCAATGTGGCCGCTAGCAACATGGCTTTTAGAACATGTTCGTTATCAGCATAGCCAATAGTAGCATATTAATTGCATCGTGGCCGCTAACCGCATGACAGTTAGGAACGTGACCGCTAGCAAAGTAGCCAATAGGAGCATGATCACTTGCACCATGGCCGCTAGCAATATGGCCGTTAGCAATATCGCCTCTGCCAATAAAACCTCAAGCAATGTGGCCGTTATCAACATGGCCTCTAGCAACATGTTCTATATCAACGTAGCCAATAGTAGCATGAATACTTGCATCATGGCCGCTAGCAGCATGACAATTAGCAACGTGGCCGCTAGCAATATGTTCTATTGCAGGGATTACCATTTCATAGCACATTGTGCTGAGTGAATTCACCACACATTGCTTATGCTCTCTCATTTAGTCGCCGATCTGACCGCGGCGAGTGAACACGTTGGCGGATGCTATGACATTTTTTTTCAGGTTTACATCAAAAAATATTTAAGTTGTAAATATATTAAAAATGCTTTTATTAAAATCCAATTTCTTAATGTTCTTAAATGATATTAAATGATAAGTAAAGAGAACAGCTGTTTTGTAGACATAAAGCACTTTTTTTTGAAAAATTGAAAGGTTTTTATTAGTAGGTGAGGAAATTTATGAACCAAAGGAGTTCCCACCAAATATCTAAAAAAACAATCCCTATTTTCGAGTTAAAGTTGTATAACTTTATGCATGTGATGAAATGAAAGTCCAAAATAGCGTAAAATACTAACATTTGTCTTTGACAGTAAGTAAATAAAATCACTCAATTTATTTTCACTCATTTACTCACTAATACACAACCAAAAAAATTTTGGTAACCCCTGTTCTATTGCAATGTAGCCAATAGTAGCGTGATCAAATGCACTATTGCCGTTAACAACGTGGCTCTAGCAATATGGCCTCTAGCCACATCGTCTCTAGCAACGTATCCAATAGTAGAACTATCAGTTGCACTTTGGCCGCTAGAAATATGACCGTTAGCAGCGTGACAGCTAGAAATATGGGCTCTAGCAACATACTCTCTAGTAAGGTAGCCAAAAGTAGCATTATCAGTTGCGCTATGGTTGCTAGAAATATAACCGTTAGTAACATGGCCCCTTATAATATGACCTCTAGCAATAAGACCAGAAGTCATATATAGACACGCAAAGTTGTAAAACTTAAAGTATTGTCATAACAGATACACCATATCCATTACATTTAAATGATAGAATGATTGTAACCAATGTTGTATAGTTTTGCTTTTACATACACATTATAATCATAAAAGCCAATATAGTTCTCTATTGGTTTGAGTAGAGTATGTCATAAGAGGATATGTTTTTTCCTCTTGAAATAACTGCTGTAACCATAAGTATTTTTAAATATTCATGGTGAAACAAATATATAAGTAAACTTTGGTACTGTAAGTAAACAACAAAGGCTGCATTCAGTGAAAAATTTACTAAAATCGAAATATCTCTGGAACGCTTTTATCAATCGGCCTCGAATGAACGGCCACAGATAGGCCAATGCGAGGGCTACAACTGATGGAAGAACATTTCACACTTTAAGGGGAAACCAAATATGTTACTCTTATTCTGTCTTTATTCATTCACACTATGGCTGCTACAAAGAATAACAATACCAAGTAATAATTGAAACATATGACCACTTATATATACGCACTCATTTCAGTTTTAACTGTGCACGTCCTTAATATAAATATCGTTTATATTGACACAAATTAATCAATGTTGCTCACTTTCAAGTAATAGAGACTAAAAACCTTTTACATACAATTGCAACCTTGACTACATTTGTTGTTTGCTAAATTTTTCGTGCGTTAAGTGCAATGTTGCACAACATTTTTCACAGTTTTGACTAACTGATTAAATTTTGAATTTAGATTCATCATATGTTAGTGTATATGAGCAAGTTAATCACCTCTTGATGCCATAAACATTGTTTATTTATTCAATCTTATCAATATATTGCTCTAAAACAAAAATGTAGCTTAAGAGTGTGTTTATAATAGACCGATTAGAACTCAAATATTTGCAATCATAAGCCTTTATATCATTTATTATTTATTTTCATTTATTTGTTTATTTATAATATTATACAAGAGTAATATACTGGAGTTGAAATGTCAATCGTGATTTATTTTTTCGTTCTTTAGAGTGTGATGAGTATATAACCTTGTAATTAGATTACCTGTGTTTTCTTATTATTTCTTATTATTTCTCATTAAAAAGCGAATGTATAGAGGAACGAGATAAGTAAGGTAATATTGAGTTTTGGAATAGTCTTTGGGTTACTTGAAGTCTCTTTGGTATGGGTAGTTATAATTCCTGCTCACCGACGAATGTAACAATACATCTGCTATTGGTGAAATGGCGGATGATTATGGATCTGTTATGAATTATTCATTTCTTGATTTCATATTCAACATTAAAGACATACAAGTTATATCGAATCCTTTATGACAATTGAAAACTGATTTTTAATTTTAATTCAAGAAAGTATCTGAAACAACAATTACAAGATGTGTATTGCAATTGAAGTGCCTTCGAAAATCGACTAACGCATGTTTAGTGATGTTAAATTTTTATTTTGTCAGTAACAATGGAATCAAACATGTTTGAACTAACCTTACTAGTAACTTGTATATAAACATTGTAGCTGTTACATAAGAAGTAAGCCTTATTAATTATTTTTTTATTGATTTATTTATTTTAAGGCAATTGAATTTTTTTCTACTTATTTTGTTCTTTTTTGTGAATAATTGTTTTTAAACTTTTGTTTCTTTTGTGAATAAATTGTTAATTAAACAGAAAGTATAAATAATCGCATTCTAAAGTGTTTTCTTTGTTTAGAAATAATAATAAAAGACGACCCTCAGGATCTAATTTAGTGTTAAGACAAGCGCATAAAGAACATCAAATAGTTCTCTTTATTTGGTTATTGGAAATGTGGCCATAATATGTAGTTTTATCTTATTATTAATTCTTACAATTTTTTGTTGATACTGCAGTTAACTGTGTCATTTGAATGGTAAACATAAATAGGGAGTCTTTATAACAAAAACAAATTATGCCATCGAGTTTCTTTGGTGTAAATTACGTCTTGTTCGTGATTGTTCCGGGACATAACGGTATACCTGATAAGGAAAAGGCGGATAACCTCGCTAGGTTAACTTTACTCTCTGGGATCAATTTGATAGTCGAACATGTACCCTAAATATGCCAATTCTACTGCTTCGTCACATGGAGTAAAAGCGTTGGGCAATTGGATCGGGTTGTTATGTATTTAGAAACCTATGGCCTATTGTATTTTAATTAGTCTAGCCTGAGGATAGTCATTGGGTTTATTACTAGCGTTGCGAGGTTAGATCGCTGACTAGGACGAAGTCCTAGCCGGTGCAGCACATTAGGCACCAACAGAAATTTATGTGTTTGTCATCGTATTTTTCAACTCTTTTCCTGCGTTTCCTATTTCTTCCCAAGGTAGTTAGTACTAGCATTCGCGAAGATTCTATAGACCTGAATGATACCATAGCAGCAATTTTAAGATTATACCGTTTAAAAATTTTTTGAAGGCATTCACAAACCAATTTTTAGAAATTAAAATAACAAATTTACGAAGTTTGTTGATTATGGACTTATGATATCTTTTTTTTATTTAAGAACTTAAAACGTTTAATATGTTCAAATTTTTTCACTTCATATTGTTCTGTTGTGATATTTTTTAAAAGAATTTTCTGTTTATTAATGTGTTTAACATTTTTTTTCACTTTAAGACTTCTCCGTATTCTGCGAACAGAATCCCTTATCGATATAACGTCCTGATATAGTGACCTTTTTTAAGTGCTGCCTTACTTACGCACAGTATAATCATAAAACTTGTTTAAAATTCTGCTTATATTTAAGACGTTTTAAGCAGTTTTTGTTGTTTTAACTGTTTTCGCTATCTAGTTGTAACCATGTTCCATTTGTTCTTCTTTTTATTTTCTTAAAATTGTTTCACATGATATTAGTTTTTTGCATGCCGAATAACGTTATAAAAGAATTTCTTTTATTTTAACCTTTTCTATGGTAAATGATAATGTAAAATAAAGGGAATCTAAATCTCATTTAAAAAAGGTAAAAAGAAAAAATTTTTAAACATAATAAAACGAAAAGTTTATCTCAGACGTCTATATATGGATGAACCCTTTTCAAATAACGTCTTTACGAAAACCATTGAAGGGATAATAAAGTGAGATAAAAATTTAAAAAATGTTTAGAATTCTTAAAAAGTTTTTACAAAATTGTTCAAATATCGTACCAACTGATTAGAAAATATTTTGTGTATAAATTTGAAATCGCGGTTGACTTTAATCACCCTAAGGACATGTTATTATGTTACCGAACCGTGACAGTTGAACCTACATAGATATGGTAAATTGGTTGCCATTCATTTAGCCTGTTTGCCACAACATCATGGCCTGATATCACATTGAACAGCACGTGTAAATAATGAAATGATTTTATCAAAATAGGAGTTCACTTCAGGCAATGTAAAGAGTGACTATAGTTGCAGTGACTAATTAAAATCTAGTACAGTAAGTAAGTAATTAGGTAACAAACTTTGTAGATAGGATGACATTCTTGCTTTTTTGATTGATAAACTGAACTCGAAAATGGGGTAATGAAATCCTATTTCGGTTCTTTATATTGCAAACGTATTTAATTTATAAAGAATGTTAATAAGACCGCTTTTTTCCTACACACATCTTTAAGTGAAATTATATTTAATATGAATATAACATTAATATGTTAAACAAAAGCTACAAAAACAAAACAATGAACTACTTTCCTGGCTTAACAAATAAACAACCACATCACTATTCACGGAAGAGGGATAAACAAGTAAACAACAAGCAACAACAACACTGCAGGAACGAACGTAAACAACAAACACAAACAATAAACAAGTAAGCATACATGGATGTAAACAACATGTTTAAACAACATGTTGACACAACATGCTTACATTCATAGAATTCTCGAAAAGGTGAAGACCCGAACTTTAGAGAACATTCATTCAACATTCATCAGACATCATGCAAAGTCAGAGTAGAAGTTCAGTCAGACTTGTGCGAAGACGTTGTGCGTGTGAGGTAAGCAATCGTGGTTTGAAGATCTCCGTTACAAAGATCTTACAGAACAAATGTGTAGTACATTGTTATTTGCTGATCGCAAAGGAAAAACAAATAAAGCAATTGTTGTTGTCAGAACCAGTTGTGAACAGTGGCACAGAAAATTGTTGGAATAATAAAAAATTTAATTAAAAAAACTTTGTAAAAGGTAAAACCATAACAATACTTTACTTTTGAAGCACTTCAGGTTATTTTGGATTAAAGGTATATATTTTCAACATTTGTTACATGAACGCGTTACAGATTTCCGGAAAATTTCCTAGAGAATTTAAAATTTGTGTTAACAGTAAAGCCAGAACTGATGCTCTTCAAAATTTTGCAAAGAGGAACCATACCACATGCATGCGGAGAAAATCAAAACATAAATTTACATATGTATGTGTTGTTATCGTATTATCACCTATCTTTATAAATAATATGTTTGTTAATTTCATTAACACAAGATTAAATAAAATTGTAGATTGACAAGTAAAAGGTTTTAATCTTGATCTCAAAATATGGCTTTAAACGTTCAGCAATTTGTCATTCGAAGCGTTTTTCATAACTGTTGGTGTTTCGGATTCAAACGGCACAAATGGCTAAATTTTAAATTTCCACCAGCCTATATCTTAAAACCTTTTCAATATAATATAATATATGCGACTTTGTACTCTCCACCCTAATCAATTATTTTGTTCTTTAATTTATGGGAAACTTTTATTCCCTTCACTGTCTGCACTTGCAGTTGTACTTTCCTTTCTAACCATCCATTTACTGATTTGATATTCTGGCAAGAAATCAAAATCTCGAATCAGAACACCCATGGGCAGCTTGAGCATAATAAGTAATTGTTCTGATCGGGCATTGTAGATTCAACAAAAATCTATTTTCGAATAGAAATTGCTTCAAGTAAGTATGAATAGTGAGAGCTAGCAAGCCATTCCGACTAAATTTTTCTTTACAAAAACTGCTTAATTATATTGAAGACGTATGGTTTCAATGACATAGCATTATTTATCATACAACGCTATTAAGCGCAAAATCTATGTGGTGACAACTTTCTACCGAGAAGTGACCCGTTGCTCTGTGCACCTATTTTGTGCGATTTAACCCTGTGGTTTACTTTTGTGGTTTTATGTTAAGTAGTTGGTTTATGCCGACAACCAGCAAAGCAAATTTTTTCAAAAATAATACATATAATAATAAAAACAAATCAAATACACCATGTAACTTGTAAGAGCAGTAGTTTATGCCAAAAATATTATTTGAAAAATAATTCCATGAAACCAATTTAAAAAAAGACAAAAAAATCGTAAGCAAACCTTTAAATAATAACACCTTTTCTTTAAACATATATTTTTAAAATATTTTTGATTTATTTTGTTTTATTGAACGTAAAACAAATCTAAAAATAAATTTAAAGAAAATTTTTTAACATTAAAGTGTCAAATCAAGCAATATTTTCTTTTGAATATTTCCGTCATTTTCTTGTGAAAGATAGTAGATTGATTGGAATTCATATTTTTCTTTTTTCTTAAATGAAAAATCTTTTCTTTTTTTATGTCATTTTCCTTTAAGATAAATTTGTCTTTACTCCAGGAGATGTGCTTGCTTGTTCACATCAACAGTGCCACTACAAATTAATGACAAACTACGTCTTGAAGTGGTGGCTGTCATTTACAGTGATTACTTGGCGTTGACAAAAATACCACACACTTCTATCCAAAGCTGACTAGTTCACACTGCCATAGTGTTTCTCTCGTTGTTTGATACGATTAAAGCCAAACATCAGTGTGTGAGCATCATCATGGGTGTGAGCAGATGATTGATTTACAAACAAATTTCTATTATCTTGAGCTGTTCGTATGAATTCTCTTGTGTGTTAATTGTTGTTTGTGCGACAATGTAATTGAAATATTCAAGTCGATACATCATGGCCTTAAGATAAATAAATTTGGAAAATATTATTTGACAAGATTCAGAAAATAAATTAATTGGGAATGTGGAACAAATTTTCAATATTTAATAAGAATTATTATATCCTTAAGGCAATATACCCGACCTTAGAAAAATCCGGTCATCACTAAACATAACTGAAGTATAACCAAAAAAAGGAAGCTGTTCGCCTCTTATTGAACGCATTGCTAAAGAATTTGAATCAGGGCCGTTAAGAGATATCGCCAATGTTGATTTGATATTACTTTCAACTTCGATCCAATTTGTAAATTTTATTAGACACTCTAAGTAATTTACTCTGCCGAAAATTAGAAATTGCTAGAAACATCAAGATAGATATGGTGGTACTTTGCATCAGGTAATACAAACAATTTTCTTTTTTCTATTCGGGTTGTATGGAGCGGATCATATGGTTCGAGAATGACTTCATTTTTGGTTTATTTTGTATACCAGTAATCTAGTTGTGAAAACCGAATGCAGTAGGCTCAAAACACGTTTCCTCTTGGAAACTTTATGTGTAGCATTTAGGTTGTGAAGAAATTGGAAGCTTTTGGTAACATTGATTTATATGAAACCATAATGCAAACAGGTTTCAGTCTCCATCTGGCGGAACTCCTGGGACCGTAAAGTCGTTTTTTTCATTGCCTCTGTCAACTGCGGTGTTTTATTGATGGAACGATGGACCTAATCAGAACTTCGTCTGCGTAATCTTCTCCGCACCGGTTCTGTTAGAACAACGACACCCAGCTCTTGAATCAGCTCACCAATTCTTTTTTTCGATTAATAAAAGATATTCCTGATTTTTCGTCTCTGCGTGAGTTAAAATGCATTTTCTTCAAGATTCAGCCATTCCTCTATAAAAGAATGAGCTTGCTTGTCGGTCATTATTATTTAATGCTATCAAACAGCAGGCCTTGGAAATACCAGATATCCTTCCCTTATTGAAAAAGTGATTTATATGCTTAAAGAAGAGTTTTCACTTTTTAGGTTGTCTTTCACAGGAGACACATACCAAGTGCCTATAAAAAACCAAACTGTAAAGATATAAACTATTTGCACTTTTCGTCAGCAAAAAAAAAATAAATAAAAAATAACAAACCTTCTATTCGTCACATTGTTTCGGGCACCAAGCGATTTGGGACCCCCTGATTTAAAGGCAGCAGAATCAAATTATTGCAAACCGGTTGACGATGGCCTATTGTGAGTAGTATACTAAATCTTCAGAACAGAGACCGTAAGGTTCGATACTCTGGGCATATTGTGAGTGTCTGATCTTTTTCTGATATTTAAGGTGAATTACTTACAACGAAAAAAGAAAGTGGAAGATGTTAGTAAAACCAATTCTTAAAATAAAAATAAATAATAAATAAGAAGAATACTGATATTGTTACAAAATGGAAATGGGTAACGTCGTTTAACATTAAAATGTTAAACAGAAGCTACAAAACAAAACAACGAACTTGTTTACTTCATTTAACAAAAAAAAAACAAAACATCAGTATAACGAAAAAACGTAATAAGCAAGTAAACAACAAACAACAATAACAGCAGGGACAAACGTAAACACCTACAATAACAACAAGCAAGTACAACATGTATGGATGTAAAAAACGTTGTTTACATTCATAGAAATTCTAGACTAGAAACTTCACCTACGAGAACATTCATCAGAATGTTTTACGTCGCTATATAAAAAGCGAGGCAAAGCATGCAAATTCTTGTCGAAGTTCAGTCCCCGTCTTGGTGCGAAGAAGCGCGTGTGAAATAAACCAAGTCGTGGTTTGAAGATCTCCGTTACAAAGATCTACAGAACAATGTGTGTATAATTGTGTATTGTTTATACGCAAGGGATAAACAAAGGAATAACAAAATAAAGCAATTGTTGGTTGTTAGAATCAGTTGTGAACAGTGGTACACAAAATTGTGCGATAGATAGAGGATTTAATTAGAATTAAACCACAAATTTATTTTTATTTTTATTTGCATTCTACGAGCTCATATTTAAACGTTTTTAAAGGTAGAACCGTAACAATATATACACAATAACATCCAAATGTTATTTCTCAAAAAAAAAAAAAAAAAAAAAAAAAAATACACTGTTAATAACTAATGCCGTCCGACAAGAAGATATCCGACCTTAAATTTCTAATTAAAACTACAATTAAGAGACACTCAAAACTACATAACGGTAAAGTAATTGACTGTCTTTTTATAAGTCGGAAACAGCTGTAGCCTATAAAATACTTAGTAAAATGACATTAAGTAGATAGGAGGGCTGTGCATTCACATAGGTTGGTGGACAATTTAGGCTTTTAGGGCTCATTCAGAAATAAACATTTTATTTAGTACTTTTACGTGAGAGTATGTAAACAGTAAATAAAGAATTATTTTTTTTTTTAATTTTGAACATTCAAGATCATTATTTTCAACACAATCCGGATAAAATTTAAATTAAAGATTTTACAACTTTTAATAAATCTGATACCGCATTTCTTATTCATCATAATTTACCAACTTTAAACAATTGAATCAATTTAATTCGAATAATTTTACAACCCATATTGCAATTGTTTCGAATAAATTTTATGTTATTAAATATTGATTTAATTTTAAACTTTAAATTGCTTTCATTGTTCTTTTTTTCTTTTTTTTTTGTCAAATTGTTCAATTAACTACAAAAATATTGTTATAAAACGACATCAGCATAAACAACAATTTTATCCATCGTAACAGTAATTTAAAAATCGAACAACAAGTAAACAGGAACGAATACAAAAAAATTAAACGAAAAAGTAAAAACAAAAGTTTTATAACTTTGTCAACAGCATCTGGAGAGTTTAGGTAGAATTACTATACAACATTTATTATTTATTACATATAAAATACAGTGAACAGCATAATAAAGAAAAGTAAATCACATCCTTATCTTATTAAAAATTTATTTTCCAATTTTATTACTTCCGATCCGAAGTCAGTCAACCAACAAACTGTGACCTTCAAAAACAAATCCATGAAGGCATTCAATAGGCAAACTGTGTTTTCCAGTAATTTGCAGATATACGGATGCTTGAAATGCTGCGGTTCACCTAGAATCAACAAAATATCCCTTCACTGTTGTACGGAGAAAAGCTCATCAGCTGTGTACGTTTGCTTAATTAGTCACTACAATGCTTTAGGATGGATTAAAATCAAACTTCCCACACCATTCCGGTTGTATGTATCAACTTTATTCATGAGTGGTGGGCTCTACTGCTTTATGTTGACGCCTAATAAGAGATTTCAGAAAATTTTTCATGTCAATGTTGTTTACTCTCAAAGATCTTTTCAGAAAACTGAACTATTTTTCATATTTCGTTTCGTTTGAGGTCTAGGCCAGGAGTTAAACTACGGAGTCTTGACTAATAAAGTAACATACCACCAACTATTCTACTGTGCCTTCAGAGTACGTTTAATGTAGCATCAGCATAATTCTTGAGAATAAATAAGCAGATGCATTTGCTAGAAGGGAATGAATGGACGTAGAAACAGTAACCTATTGTGTGGACATTTTTTGCCGAGTATTCAACATCAAAAAACAGGTGGAGTAGCACTTCCTTCTGATTTATTTCAAGTGATCTACTTGATACGTCTAAAGATCCGCCACTACTTAAGTTCCAAACAAATAGCAGTATACATGGATTTTTATTTCATTATTCTTTAACCATTACTCCAGCAACTGTGGCGATCCCTCTGAAGAGGAGGTAATTCTTATTTATTTTCCAATTTGAAGGATCGGAAAAACTAAATTTAGGGAAATAAAAAACGCAGCACAGAGAACATCATGCCACAAGTCGGGCCAATCGAATATGTAGGTACCTTTTGCAACTTATACATTAATGGGGCAAGGAATGGTGGCGCGGAGACATATACAAAGACAAAGCGCGTACCAAATTCAAGCGATAACAATTAATATGGAGAAGCTTACAAATATAGACACTAACAAAGCATGTGTCAGTCTGTTTTGAGTTCAAAAACAAGTGTTAACCTACAACCGCCTCAGAGCTCATATAGAGAATATTCTGGCCTAGCACTATCAGCAACTCTGGCTTGCAGAACTTAACCTGAATGCATACTAAAACAAGTGTAGGAAAATCTTCAATGTGCAAGAAGGCATTATCGACTAAAGTATATCCGGATACGCTTACAAGCAGCAAACCAAGTTAGACAAAGATGCCAAAAGCCTTTTATTTTCTTTAGCCTTCACTGTACACTGCTGGCAACTTTAGCATGTACATGACAATATTGTATGAAATACGAGACAACCAATAGTATGCAACAACTGTCCCAACATGAAAATGGTATTAGGCTATTAAACAAATGGCCGGGCATTTAAAGTTTAAAATGTATCAGCTTTTCTAATAATAAAGTTTTCAAAACTTTTTAAATGTGTTGGCATTGGTAAAATCAAACAATGAAGTAAAACAGCAAATGGTTTGAAACAGAAAAATACTTAAAGAAATCAATTTTTAATTGGAGAAAAANNNTCAAACAATGAAGTAAAGCAGCAAATGGTTTGAAACAGAAAATGCTTAAAGAAAGCAATTTTCAATTGGAGAAAGAAAGAAAATTTTATTCGTAAACTTAATATTTTTAATACAGCGGAAGTTGATTTATTTCTGTACGCTTTAAACTTCCATGCAATGCTAAATAAAATCAGCCAACAATTAACAAAGATATGTTGTGAATTTAAAACACATTATGAGTAATTGACTTTACTTAGTAAAAATTTAAAATGTTAGACTTGACTATGAAGTTTCTTAATCTGTCGCAATAGCTTACATATCTCTACTAAGGTTATCTTAGTTTAGCGCGTAACTTGCGGTTCATAGGCAAGTTCACTCTGGCGCCCTAAGGTTCATTGTGTTAGCCAGTATGAAATAAACCCGCTTGTCATGATCCATTAGAGGTCGTTTTGAACCACCCTGAGCTTCGGATGAAACCTGCCAATTCAATCAGTGACACGATTGCAACTATTTCCACTATGTGAAGTGCAAGGCATTCGCTTAAAAGATGTTGTTCCAATTCCGTTTCTTCCACATAATGATAGCTTCTGCAGTAATTCTGGTTCGACGGATAGAGCCTGTCAGCGAAACTGCCAATAGCACACTCTGTCATTAGAATTAGAATTCCTATTAGAATGCAAAACATTTTCTTGTCGAACTCAAATAGTTTCCTCGTTCTCCGGCTGTCCTTTGCTAGACGCATCAGTTTTGAAATTCTACTACCTGGTACATTGGACTACCCACGGTTCTATTCTAAACTTCATATTCAAAATTAAAGCAATATCGTTATGATTATTGTATTCATAATAGATTCTGATGGTGAAAAATTGCTGAACGTATGGGTACCATGTCATAAAACTGCAAACTAATTAGTCACCCAATTTTCGGAGTTTTTCTCGTGGAAATGAAAGTGCTAGTCGGCTAATAGGTGTCGCATCAATTAAAACAAATAATAGTCAACTCAAAGGAATATGACGGAAGGGGCTTTGAAGGGGCTTTCTGAACCTGTTTTTCTTTATATGCAGGTGCTTTGTCATGTTGCCGTGTATTGTGGCCCGTTCTAATCAAGTTTGTATAATGCATTGATCAAATTGATCATTTACTGCCAACGGCTTGTATTAACGGTTTCAAGAAGAGCTTGTGGCATACTAAATCTTTCTAATTCCACCAGACACATAACGTTGTCTTCCTGCCGCATAGATTGATTTTGCCTGAAATTTTCGTTTTTCATCGTCAGAAACAATTCAATAAAACTCTGATTCTGGTTTTTCGGTTTTGCATCTGTCATTCATTCAATTCGATTGGAAAATTTAACAGTTTTGTTTGTTTGCAATTCGAGGTCTTCAAGCTGGTTTCGTGGTCTTCTACGTTCTATATTTCTCTCATCAAAGTTATTAACTCTAAACCATTGGAACCCACTTCTGCAGGTTATTCCAGCTAGAGCACGATTTCTTTATGCCACGACAAACATTCGATGAGAATCTTCAGCACTTTTTAACAGATTTTATCGTCAACATAAAATAATTAAAGCTCGTTCACAATAAATATTTGCTTTTAAATATAAACAGCAATGGCCCAAAAACCTCGGTCGGTTATCTCGAACCGAAATGTAAAATGAAAAAAATATTCTGGCGACTTTCTCTCAGCAGATGTCTGAAAACAAACTCTGAGAGTACACAAAATCGCCATGGAAAGTTTCTGGAAAACCGTCGTTTAAAGCTGACTTTAAACTATAGGTCCCGCCACTCATGTTTAAAACTAACACACACAACATAGATCATGTGAGAAACTAGGTTGTAATCTTGACTGAAGGCTTGTAATGATACGCCTATGTACGTATAAATATTTTTTTTTGTCAGACCGCACTAAAAAGTTATTGATTTTAATTATCAAATCTTTAAAAGTTAAGGGAATCTCAAAGTTATGCTCTAGGTGACTGTATTAAAACTAAAAATCATCATAAGAACAAACAATATAAGGAAATAATTGTACCGCCACTTGGAATGCAGAGTACAATATGTGGTGGTATAGTGACATCGATGTAAAAAAAACTATTAACGTACATGATCTGAAATACTATCATCATCAACAACAACAATTTTATTCAAATATTGAACTTTAATGCATCTGCGTATTTTTGCTTGAGGCAATCAATAGTTTTTTACATCAAATTTGTATTGATTTGAAAATTCAAATTTACGTGTGACAGCTGCATATATTGTGGTAACAATACGTTTATTAGGCATATTCATGAGAGAAAAGCAACATTTTTATTCAACTGATAACATTATAAAACAGTTTCATAATGGATCTTTACCTTAAAAACACGTTTGTATTTTTACTTTAAGAAGTTTACTTTACTTTTCTTAAAAAAGATATTTTAAACCAACAAGTGTTTCATAAAACCCATGACAAATTTGAACACTGCTAAGGTTAGATTTTCCTTTTTAGTTGACGAGAAAGCATTCAAATAGCGAAACTCAACTTTCA
>QOCX01002990.1:0-19289 GCA_005959815.1 Sarcophaga bullata
GTATGGAAGAATATTCAGGGTGAAATCGTTAAAACACAAGAAGTACTACCCACTATTCATAGAATGTATTATTAAGGACCACTAACAACTTAAATCATGCTATCCATAATTTTGAAGAGGGATACACAAAATGTCTTCCAACGCTACTAGACTCTCGGAACAGAGAGAGATTCAATATCAAACGTACATGAATGTTTATATCATTTTTCCCTTATTGCCCTTAGGAAAGTCCTGCACTGCAAACGAAATCGCGAAAACGTGAACATGGCATAAACATATTTTTTTTGAAAATTTTGTTCTTTGCTTACATTTTATTTTTAATTTAATATTTAAAAATTGTATTTTAGTTTTGGTAATAAGTTTATTTTTATGTAAAATAATGGTATGTATTTATGTATTGTTTGTTTACTTTATTTAATTTTCTAAGCGTTTTAATTTCGTGTAGATATGTATGTGTATAAATATTGCTTATACTGTATAACAAGATACGTATTAATTAACAGTATTCATGTATTATTTTCGTATTACAATCTATATGTAATCCCTAAACTTTATAGGGTATCCGCTATAAATGTCTCATCCAGCCTATTGGCCCTTACAAACTGACGGATGCTGCTGGATATAGACAGCACCGCACATGCTCACAGATTCAAAGAAGGTTTTGTTATGATTCATTGTCTTGATCACAGAATCTGTGTGCTATGTTCGAGACGACTCACATTCTGAAAAAATAGCCTATAGTGTCCTATCAAAAGAATGGTGAACAACTTCAGCTTATTGTTGGATAGTCGGCAGTCTAATGGATGACCCAATCTCTTCTATTGTAATTTGCCCACTAAACTTCAATTGCTGCAAGGTTTGAAAGGAACGCTTGCCTGACTTTATGCGCCTTTTGTTGAGGATAGTCTTTAAAAAAAAAAAAAAAAAATTAAATATGTATACCACTCAATAGAAAGATTTCTGACCCACAGCAAAGAGTAACCATATTTTCCTCGCCCAGTTGGTCTAGAAATTCCCATATTATCTTTAATTTCATATGAGTCGAGCGCTCTGAGGCGGCAAGGCCGTCAGATCGGTTCAGAATATTTCATTCTTAGACAAAAACATCCACGAGCCGCAAAATCTCGCCCCATATTACAAAATTACTAAGTCTCTTTAAAAAGCAATTACCAAAATCATAGAGTCTACAGCAGTCACTCAATTCGTTAGGTCACGAACATCCCCTAATGAACTTTATGTCAAAATTGTCCCCCACCAATTATTTCCATATCCCCTGATATTAAAAAACACGTTAGTTTCTAAATCTTGTTCAACTCCGCTTGAGCTGTTTTTAAATTTGTTTTGCCTACCGTAAAAATTAAGGTATTTATCCAGTGCATAATTCCTACACATATAGGAGTCGAATATTCTTCCATTTAAGAAGGTTTATCCTTCTTGTAAATGGTTTTATTGCAGTTTTGTCGGGGTTTACCCTCAGGACCACTGGCGTTCACCATTGAATCACAATCTCAAGACCCCTTTGATAACTAATGAATAGTTCTCTTCGAATCCAAAAGTCGTAGATCTGCCTACCTTATATGTGTGTTGACTTGGATGTAGTAATAAACTGTGTCAACATTTTCAACATGGATAACAGAGGACTATATCTTTTCCACTTTTGGGATGAAAAACGTTCTCGCCTTACATTAGGCTGTTGGCGTAGATTACTACAATATATATTTATTAGATATAGCAAAATTTTATGAGTCCTTTTTATCTTCTGCCCGATATATATGCGCGTCACAACCTATATATTTATATAATTAACTGACCTACTATCTGGTTCCCCGCTTTTATTTTCCTTACTTCCTGGTAAATATGTTTAAAACAGCAGTTATGCGCTGATAGAAACTTCTAGAGCTCTCGCCTTCTTATTTTGTATTATGTTCTGTAAGTCTACGTCGTTTTTAAGTGAATGCATTGGCGGAATCCAATTCCGGAAATTAAGGAACAGTAACTAAAACTATTTTAGGGAACGAATTGAGGTGTTATGTCGGTTGTGCTGTGCTAGGGAACACCTAATAAACAGGCCGAGTTCTGGCAGGAGATGCCGGCCTTCTAAAAAGCTAGTACCCATGTGGCGCATAGGAATGCATTCTCTCATTCACCATAGGTTGAAAAGGTTAAAGTCCAGATTGTGGAATTCTGAGATGTCGGCCTTCTAACGAGCCCAACCCCATGTAGCGGATGGGAAATGAAGCGGGGCCATTATTCCTTACTCCTTAGGTTGAAAAGGTATGAACCCAGCTTCTGGAACTCCAAGACTTCGGATAGCGACCACAATGTCTTTTCCGTGAGCTGACTATGTTGATCAAAGATAAAGATAATGGAATCCACCATGAGTACTGCAATAGAAATCTTGAGCTGTGCATTCAAACGGGTAGTCTTAATGACGAAGTTAGAATCACAGTAGTGTGCAAGTACCCTCAAATAGCACATTAAAGGGATATATCTTCCATGGAACGGTGCAAAACTGGAACTAGTAATATAAAAATATCTCTGTATATGAAAGGATGGTGCAGCAAGTTCACAGGAAAATGGATCCAGAGAACAGGATTGAGATGATACTATACTTGTGTTGGACATAGTCTAGGACTCTACGCACAGACTTGTCAAGACCAAGTGTATGGCTTTCTTTGTTTCTAAAATTGTCTTCTTTAAATTGGTAGGGCACCGATTGGGAGGGCAACCAAACAGCCCACCCGAAAACGTGTCTAAAGCCCTGGAGCAGCTCGCTCCCGCCCAACTATGAACATCTCAAGAGGAGGCGATATCCAACATTACAAAATTCCTAGAAACCTTTTGGAGGACCAATCGTTGACGAATAAACCTCCACCGGAGCAAGATAGTTGTCAAAGCTTTGTTGGATAAAACAAATAAAGCTAATATATACTGGAGCAGGGTTGTTGTATTGAATTATAAGAATTACAAACTCTTTTATGTAAAAACTGGGACTCGCCCAAGAATTTGTATTTTATGTTATAATAACTTATGTTTTCTTTTCACTCCAGAGTTGTCAACATCGGTTAAAGCGGTGCTGAAACAGGGCGACGGAAAAATGTACCGTTTTGTCAGCCTTTTTATTGCTCGACTCCCCGGTATTACCACTAATGCCGGGGCTACAACACTTGGTCAGAAAACGTCAGAGGAAGAGTTAGACATAACAATCTGCTCTGAGAGACTTATAATCTAAGAATGAAGAGTTCTAGATGAATGCTCCCTCTCGGACCATCGATATGCAGCGTTCAAGATTTATCGGCAACCGATTCCATAAGGTTTCGAAATAAAATAAAAACCAAGGGAACAAAATTCAGAAAAGTTACTTAGCTATTAACAACCCTATTAACGGATTTCGGCCATCCTTCAAGTAGCCCTTGCTTCTTGCGTTCTTTTACCAACCGATGAGAAGGCTTCCTCGATTTGGTCTTTCCAATGCAGACAAGGTTGTCCTCTCCGCCGACTTTCATAAACCACCACTAATGCGGTGGATGGATCGGATGCAGAAATCATCTCCAATTCGCAATCCTTGCTTAATAATGTCCATTCTTCTGCGCCATAAAGAAGTGCAGAAGATGAGCGTCTTGCAAAGTTTGGTTTTGTCGTACTAGAATGTTTCTGCTACTTAATTGCCTATTGAAACCATAGTAGCACCTGTTGGCAAGATCTCCAGACTGACATTACTCTTGGTGTAACGACGGGGCCAAGAGAAACAAATTTCTACAGAGGTAATGCAGAGCTAATTAAATATTGCATCCAAATGGTAATGGTCTTCTCATAAACGCGCAGAAAACAAAACTTATGTATATAAAACTACTAAATATTACTGACTGACATTGTAATTAAGTTTTATGATACATGTTACTTCATCTAAGCAATTGTGCCACCTCTGATGTGTTAAGACAGGCGTATTTCGCAATTGCAGAGGTATTTGTGGCACAATTCCCCTTATTTCTTCCTCCTACAGCTATCTTTTTGTTGTTCCAGCACAATGCACTGCATGAGCAGGAGTTCATCCCCTGAGTGTTGGTCTTAAAAAATGGAACCTCGCTTCAAGAATGACATGCTAGCTTTACAGGAGATTAATTAGACCTGATTTATGTATCAGTAGTGATATATGAACAATTCAGTAATGACTTACTGCCTTACATTGACTACTGTGCACAATAGGTAAAATAAGTACATTTTCTGGCCAAAATTATAAGGAATGAACAAGGATGAAATCGGTAAACGGGGGTTTTTGAGGTTGCTGATTTGTAATCAGTGGTAAAATTTTTCAAATTCACAATATTGGAACCAATATGGCGACCTACATTATAAAATTTCTACAGTTATACATGAAAATCAGTGGACGGGAGTTTTTGAAGATGCTAATTTAGAATCTGAAGTAAAAACTTTAAAAAATCAAAATGGCTGATCCAATGTGGCTACCTAAATTTCAAAATTTTTTCAGATTTGAGTAAAAATCAGTGTTTGGGGTTTGAATTAAAATTTTTGAAATTCAAAATGGCGGATCCAATATTCAATTATAAAATTTCTTCTGATTTCAATGGGTAAAACTGTTAACTACTCACTGTGTTAACTTTTTTATCTAGAACCTGAAAAAAAAAAATAAAAAATTAAGCGGAAACAAAAAATGATATATTTCACAAAACGCAAAAAAACGCAACATGAAATTGGCAGAAATTAACTCAAACTCTTCATTTAACACGTTTTTAATTGAATTAACGCAGCCGAATTCGACCATTGTTTAAAAGCTTATCCATACATACATACATAATTGGCCATTACAACCCTTCAGTCAGGATTAGCTTCTCACACCACTTATGTTGTATGTGTGAATTTCATACATGAGTGGCGGGACCTACAGTTTAAAGGCAATTCCGAATAACAATTTTTGAGAAACTTTTCATGGCAATTTTATTTACTCTCAGAGTTTTTGTCAGATATCTGCTGAGAGGAAGTCACCGAAGAAATATTTTTTCATATTTCGTTTTTGATGTCTGACCGTCTGATTTGAAACGTACCCTTTCGTCTAATAAGCCAACACACTATTTACTAAACTACGGCGACTTCTTTTAACCCACTATAAAATATGACGGGAAATTCTCAAAAATAAGTTAAATTTAACATGTGCTTAAAATGTGAACCTGTTTAGAAGCATATTACAATACAATGAAGACTTATGCTGTTGAAAATATGCCTAATGACTCTATTTCTATGCAGGACAATGATCCGCAGCACACTGCGAGAAGTGTAAAGCAATGCTTTTCGTAAGAAAACATTGACGTTTTCAATTGTCCTGCATGGACTCCGGAACTAAATTCAATAAAAAGTCTTTGAGAAGATTTTAAGAGAGCTTTGAAAAAAAACTAATAAAAATACAGATGAATTGTTGTAAATTAATATTTTTATTTATCAAAATAAATATATATTTTTTCGATTTTCGTCTAAAATTGTAAATAGTCTCATCAGTATACAAACAATTCTTGGTCCTAAATATATGACTGCTTGTGTACGTCAAATCTCGCGACATCTCTTATTGGATTGGAATGACATCAAACTAAATTAAAATCTTAAATTGTCATAACTTCATGCTACCTAAACCAAAAGAGTAGTCAGAAAGGTATGATGACTCTTAAAAAATCTTTATCACCTTATATGTCAGAAACATTACAGTTTTACTGCATATAGCCTTTAAATTCAGAAAAGTACAAACATTATAAACTTTAAAAAATTTCAATTTTGACAGTAGGCGCAAATTATAGTTAGTTTACTATGTAATGTACCTAAATAGCCATTATTCAAAAAGGTATATAAAGAAGGGAACACATTCTTAAGAATAGCAATACACTACAGAAAACTAAATATGGTAACAAGAAAACATAAATATCCTATCCCAAGAATTTAGGAAGTATTGGATAAATAAAAACGAGGAAATTATTTTTCTACTTTGGATTTTACTATAGGATTTTATCAAAAAGAAGTTGTCCCAGGAGACAAAGAATAATCAGCTTTTACAGTTAGTTAATGAAGAATCAAAGAATGAAGAATCAAAGAACAGCATTTGACAACTGATTAATAATACCTGTGTAGTCTACAAGGATAACATTTTAATATTTTTCCTCTCATTACAAGCACATATAGACAATTTTAATCAAATAATCTCGAAGCATAGTTAGTTTAAACTAAAATGACGTGTTAATAAATCAGAATTTTATGACATATTGTAACTAAAGACGGACTAAAACCAAATCTTAGCAAAAATTTGAAATTAAATCTATTTACTATTCCAAAAACAATTCGAGAAATACAAACAATGTTAGGACTTTCAGGTTAATATCGAGAATTTAAAAGACGATGCAAAAATTGGAAAACCTATGATAAATGAGTTAAAGAAAGGAACAACTACATACATAATTGGCCATTACAACCCTTCAGTATCAGTCAGGATTACGACCTAGCTTCTCATACCACTTATGTTGTGTGTGTTAATTTATACATGAGTGGCGGGACCCACAGTTTAAAGTCGACTCCGAGTTTTTGCCAGAAATCTGCTGAGAGGAAGTCGCCGAAGAATATTTTTTCATATTTCGTTTTTGATGACTGACCGGGGATTTGAACTCATGGCCTTTCGTCTAATAAGCCAACACACTACCTAATAGACCACGGCGGCTCCAACAAAAGGAAAACTATAGATATTAATAATACAATTTACATAGAATCTACAAATAAAAAACAATCTTATGTTAAAAATTATACTTAGATAAACAAAATTTTGATGCACAATTTATTTTAACATATATACATACATCTTTAAGTCAGGATCACGACCAAGCTTCTCAGTTAATTTAATGCATGAGTGGCGGGACCTACAGTCAGCGTTACCGCTGATAGCATTAAAGTGCCTCTTTAGCCGTCTTGGCACTGTTTAATGACCCTGGTTTTTAAAACGACCCAATTCTAGCTTTTTTTATTTTACAAATTTTTATTGCACTTCTGTTATAAAATTGTGTTTATAAAACATATTATTTTGGTATGCATGCGTTTCACAAAGAAAAGCATTTGTTTGTATGTTGTTTATTAATAGCAAAAGGTTTATAGAGAGAGCTTTTCTTATCCGCGCCTAGTTTGAAGACAACCGTGCAGCTATGTTAGAAAAAATTAGTAAAATTCAAGAAGGTCTCTTTTGTCTCTTGCAAATAAAATTTATTTACAATTTTTGGTTTATATTTTTAAAACGATGTCTTTTTCATTGTTTTCAAAGTGAGCCTCCCAAACTAGTTTCTTCAGCCAGAGAAATTTCATCAGAAATGTATACAAACTTTTTCAAAAGCAATACAGAAATAATAAAAAATTACATGAGATTGATATTCAAAACGGCTTGCCTTTCATAGAAATATTAAACCTACATATACATTGGTAACGAAGCTGAGAAAAATTTTGTTAAACTAATTGAGATTAAATCCAAAATATAATACTTTTATCAAAACTTGTGTAAGGAAATAATAGCACGTATTGACATAAAGAATAAAAAAATAAATACATTGAAATAGATGGCTCCGGCCTCGTTAGCCATCTTAATGAGGTCATTGCTCTCATCAGTGTCTGCGATATCTGTTGGAAGTATGACACATGACATAGGTCTATGTGGAATTAGAACTCTGAGGATGACACGTAGTTGTGTCCCCGTACACAATTCTCCAAGTCTCTTAATGGCGAGCTTGTAGAGGTCCCATGATCGTTGGTCCTCACAAGCCATTAATTTAATCTGGATTGTCGGTGATGATCTATTCCCCGCCAACCTTGCAAAGCCAATAAATATTTATCGTGGTAGCTAAGTATCGGTGAAGTTCCGTTCTCAACTAGAATATTGTTGAAGGAGACCTATAGCCAGACTGATTCTTGATACAGATCCTGAGAATGGAGCACATTGGATTACTCCAGTCGTGAGATAATGAGAGCGATTTTAAGGAACTGTACTCTAGCTCGTTACTGGCAGCACTTGGAGGCAGTTAGTTATCTATAAGTTGTCCATAGTGTGTCCACAGATTCATTGTTCATTTGCCTATATGTGCGAGCAGTCATAGTGTTTAAGTTATTCGCTTCTATAGATTTTTGTAGTCACTTTTGGAGGAACCTCATTTACTTGAAAGCGGTTTGAACAATTTGTTGCACGCACAGCTTGTTATAATCTAGTGGGTCTACAGATTCACAGTTCATATGCCTATATGCGCGAGAAGTACTACTTTGTAAGTTATTCACTTTTAAAGATTTTTGTGGCTACTTTTGGAGAAACCTCATTTACTTGGAAAAGATTCGAAAGATTGTTTGCTCGCAAAACTCGTAATTCCACTTGAATTACCAATTTTAAAAGCCGCGATTTCAAAATAGCTTTTTCGACACTGTCTTGGCTGATGTAAATACACCAGTTTTCCTAAACATTCTGTCGTTGCTATTTTCTTGGCGAATACATCTCAATAATAAGAATTGATACATAGTCGATTTCTAATTGTATCCTTCGTCACAACTGTGAATTTCTTTGAGTTTCTACCAGCAGATCGTGTGAAAAATCGGATGAAAATATTGCACATAAAACTGCAGTGTTAGTGACGGCAAATAGTTTTCACTCTCGATGGACTCAACATATTTTTAACAATCTCTTTTAAAAGTGGAAATTTCATTTATAGGAGAAGAAATTAAAAGTAGAATAAATTGAAAGTGAAGTGGTAGAATAAATTAAAAATGAAGAAAATTGTTTGGAAAACTTTAAAAAGAAGAATGAAAGATATAGGATACATAAATCATTAATATTGAAATGAAAATTATTAAAAGCAGAAATTAATTGGACATTTAAATCAAATATAACAAACAAGCAAACTCTCGCACAGAGAAGTATGTTTTACGCTGGAGTTTATGCCGCATTCAAAAACTGTGTTGGAGAAAAATTAGGGATTAAAAAATTGAGAAGTGCGTTCTATAGTGTCCAATATAGTAAATTTTCAGTTCAGTTTTAAGTCTACATTATTTGTCATTTAAGAACAAGAGTAGACAGAGCAGATTAGACATATATTTTCTAGGTGAAAAAATTCATATGATAGAATGAAGTCTTCGTAGTCTAGTAGGTACTATGTTAGCTTATTAGACGTGAGGCTTCGGTTCAAACCCCAGGTCAGACAGCTTCCTATAAAATAAAAAATATTTCTTCGCAACTTCCTTTTAGCAGATTTTTGCAGAGCAAATAAACTTGCCATGAAAAGTCTCTAAAACATCTGCTGTTCGGAGCTGATTTGAACTGTAAATCTCAACACTCAAAACAACATACGTGGCGTCAGAAACTAGGTCGTAATCCTGACTGAAGAGTTGTAATGACGAGTTATGTACGTACGTATGTATTCATAAAATATATAATATTTTTGGTTAACGGACTAATCAATTGAATTCGCATACAAAATGTGATTAATAATATTTTTGTAATTCAATATTACTTTTTATAAATAAATGGATTGTTCAATAACATAAGTATTTCAAGCTGTTATTTAATTATTATTTTATGTTGTATTAACATCACTAGTCTGCTTTTAGTTGCTCAAGAAAATAGAAAATAGACTAATTTGGGCTGAAACAGCTTAGGTTGTTGCTTTTGATTTTTCTGTCCTGATCTGTACATTCTAAACTTGGCAGCTTTCTGTTATCTGTCGTCTATACCTTAAGAATATGCAGAACAGAAAAAGACCCGCTTCTTCAGTAATAAATAGACTTCGAATGAATATAAGTTCTAATTAATATAAAGATTGGCAAACAAATAAGAATTCAAAGTATAGTGAAAATACTATAATAATTCATAATATTCAAACATTTTATATGTATTTGCAGCAGTTTGTGATTCCAGCTGTAAGCACTCCTATTGAGGCTCTCGACTCGTCTATGGTTTGAGACAATTTTAAGAGAAATATTGGCTTATTGACAAACGGAAATTTCCGGAATGACTTTGCAGTAGTATAAAACGACTCTATGAAAACAATCCAGTTAGATGCCCCTGTAGACTTATTCTCAGACCTTAGGCCAAGATTTTAAAATTGTAGATTTATTTAGTTTTGCCGGTTTTTACTTGTATGGAAGAATATTCAGGCTGAATTAGCTAAAACACAAGAAGTATAGCAGTACCCACTATTTAGAAAATGTATTATTAAGTACCATTAACGACTTAAATCATGCTATCCATAATTTTGAAGAAGGATACACAAAATGTCTTCCAACGCTACTAGACTCTCGGAACAGAGGGAGATTCAATATCAAACGTACATGAATGTTTATATCATTTATCCCTTATTGCCCTTGGGAAAGCCCTGCACTGCAAACGAAATCGCGAAATCATGAATATGGCATAAACATAATTTTTTGAAAATTTTGTTCTTTGCTTACACTCGATTTTTAATTTAATATTTAAAAATTGTATTTTAGTTTTGGTAAAAAGTTTATTTTTATGTAAAATAATGGTATGCATTGTTTGTTTGCTTTATTTAATTTTCTAAGCGTTTTAATTTCGTGTAGATATGTATGTGTATAAATATTGCTTATACTGTACACAATATACGTATTATTAACGTATTATTATTATTTTCGTGGAGAGGTGCCATAGCATTGCGACCTTACAATCTATAGTAATATCCTTAAACTTTATAGGGTATACCTATAATGTCTCATCCTAGCCTATTGCCCTTACAAACTGACGGATGCTGCTGGATATAGACAGCACCGCACATGCTCACAGATTCAAAGAAAGTTTTGTTATGATTCATTGTCTTGATCACAGAATCTGTGTGCTATGTTCGAGACGATTCACATTCTGAAAAAATAGCCTATAGTGTCCTATCAAAAGAATGGTGAACAACTTCAGCTTATTGTTGGATAGTCTAATGGATGACCCAATCTCTTCTTATTGTAATTTGCCCACTAAAGCTTCAATTGCCTCAAGGTTTGAGAGGAACCTTTGCCTGACTTTATCGCCTTTTCGTTGAGGATATCTTTAAAAATATGTATTACCACTCAATAGAAAAATTCTGACCACAGCAAAGAGTAACCATATTTTGCTGCCCAGTTGGTCAGGCTTCTCTAGAAATTCCCATATTATCTTTAATTTCATATGAGTCGAGCGCTCTGAGGCGGCAAGACCGTTGGCCATTACAACCCTTCAGTCAGGATTAGAGCCTAGCCTCTCACATCACTTATGTTGTATGTGTAAATTTCATACATGAGTGGCGGGACCACCAAGCTTCTTAGTTAGTTTAATGCATGAGTGGCGGGACCTACAGTCAGCGTTACCGCTGATAGCATTAAAGTGCCTCTTTAGCCGTCTTGGCACTTTTAATGACCCTTGGTTAAAACGACCCAATTCTAGCTTTTTTTTACAAGTTTTTATTGCACTTCTGTTATAAAATTGCGTTTAGAAAACATGTCATTTTGGTATGCATACATTTCACAAAGAAATGCATTTGTATGTATGTTGTTAATTAATAGCAAAAGGTTTATAGAGAGAGCTTTTTTATCCGCGCCCAGACATTAAATTATTATTTTCTGTCATTGTATCTCTTTTGTTTCTTTCTTTCTTGTTTTTAAAAAAATTTGTTTTTTATTTTTTTTTTTCGAAATACGGACTAATTTGCGCTACCACTAAGGCAATCACTCTGCAGGGGATACTGGGAGCCATAAGAGTAGATTCTACGATAAAAGCTGTCCCAGAACATTAAAGATATTTAAATAAATTATAAAAATATGTAAAGTAAAATATAAAAGAAAATAAAGAATAAATAAACAAAAGAATGTATTTACAGTGAACAAAAATAATGTGTACACTTATTATAAAAAATAACAAAAAATATTATCCCGCAGCATTTGTTTAAAACGTCCTTCTAGAGAATTTGGTCGCTGTAGTCAAAGAATTGCCACTTTTTTTTGCGTATGAATGTTGAAATATCTTAGTTTCGATGATTATTTTCTTTATACATGACCAATAGAAAAATATTTTAATTTATATTAAAAATAAAGCTTTTAAGCTTTTATTTAGTCTTTATAACAATAAATTTCCTTTTATAAAAATATTTTTTTGTTCAAAAATGTATTTCGAGGTAGTAAGTGTACAAGTTTTTTTACTCACTGTACGTAAGTAAAACATTTGACAATCTTGTGTACTGAAAAAAGCACTCACCTGGGCTGATAACACCACCTTATATGAATCGCCTTGCTTCAGCCAGAGAAATTTTATCAGAAATGTATAAAAACTTTTTCAAAAGCAATACAGAAATAATAAAAAATGACATGAGTTTTCTAAATTTATTATTTGTCCTGAAGAATTTATTAACGAATTAAAGTTGTTAGAATCTAAGATCCGTGAAAAAAGCTACGATGTTGAGAATTTTTGGTGTGAAACAGGAAGATGCAAGAATCTATTTAATGAATGTTTATATAAATGTACAAGTTTGTTACTAATGTATTTACTTTGCGACACAGTAGTGTTCTGCTGAAATTTAATTGATGAAAAATAAATTATGCAATGGGCTTAAGATAGATACTTCTGAGTCCGTGCTCTCCTCTTTAAATTTATTATAAGAAGGATTTGAAGATTGGACTCCAAGTACTGAACTTCTGCAAAAGTACGATCAATGCAAATTTTCAAAAAATAATAAATAAAATGAATTTTTAAATGCATAAAAGTTGCAAAAAATACATAGTTGTACATTTTAATACTTAAAACCAAAAGCAGATACATACAAATGAATTACATTAAAATCATTAACAACAAAACATACATAAATAATTTGAATTATAAATTTTTGAGGTACCAAAAAAAAAGTTATAAAAGTAATCTATTTTGAATAAATTTAGCCTACAAGAATTAAATGTATGTATCTAGATATCTAATATTTGTTAAATGTGAAATTTTCTATTTTGAATTTTTTTATTCAGTCTACTGAAGTGAATATATTTCTTTTATTTCTTGTAATATACAGTCTTAATACTGTAATATAGTAATTTAGCAATTTCATGAATTTTATCCAAAAGTTTGTATAAAAATTTAAACTTTTTACATTTATTTCGTTAACTTATTTCTGTCCTGTTATAAAACAAACATATTTTTTATTTTTTTACAAAACAAAAGAAAAGTAAGGAAAATATTCTGGTGACTCATTTTGACAGCGCAAATAATAAATACTATTAGACACGTTTTTAATTTACGAATGTAACGTTAATTTATGAATGTAAATTACGATGTTAGCAATGCTTTTTCGTTAAATATTAAAGACTTTTGCTGCTCACTCTATGTACATGAAGAAATCTAAAATAAGCAAAATTTTGAGTTTTTTATTTTATGGTGGGTTATCTTTAAAAAAACTCATTTTTGCGACCCTTTATTGCAAAAATGGCTTTTTTGTGGCTCTTTCTGAAATTCTTCAACGGTAACACAGTTTATAGTCGACTCCGGACGACTGATTTTTTGAGAAACTTTTAATGGCAATCTTATTTACTCCCAGAGATTTTGCCAGAAATCTGCTGAGAGGAAGTGGCAAAAAAAATATTGAGATTTGAATCATGGTCTTACATCTAATAAGCCAACACACTACCTACTAGACCAAGTCGACTCCTTTTACTTTAACAATCGATGCTATAACTTTTGCATTAGGCGTCGTTGTAATCCTTAAGCCAAGGACCAGTATTCTTTGATTCAAGGACCTTAAATAGACATAAATCAAACTACTCAAAGGTGCTCTGGTAGCCTAGTGGATAGTGTGCTGGACTTGCTTGAGGATCGTGTGTTCAATTCAGGTACACCGAGCATAAGGTCTAAGTTATTCAGTTTGTAATAATGATAGTATAATTGTTAATTATATTCTAATAAATAAATTAATAATAATTCAATCACAGAAAAAGAACTACTCGCTATAATATGGACAGTACGATAGTTTGGACATTATTTATTTCAATAACAGAAAAAGAACTACTCGCTATAATATGGACAGTACGATAGTTTGGACATTATTTATTTCGAACGATCGATGTCAATGATATTAATATTTTTATAATCTTATCGATTATTTATTCAATTAGTAAAATCAACAATTACAAAAAATTTAAACTTTATTTAAATTAACAAAATTTACATTAAAAAGGCTTCATTGAGAATGATAAAAGGAATGAAAGCGTTTACCGTTACTTCTGTAAATCAGCCTGTACTTAATATCCTGTATTTTTTATATATATTTATTTAAAATTTATGTTTATATTTTATATAATTTACAAAATGTACACATTCACTTCTAAATACATTATAATTTTTCTCCTTTTTTGTCTGTAGACTGTTGACTGTTCTTTCATTGACTCCCTGCAATTAGTTCAGGCAATAAAAAAGGGTCAACATGAACCCTCAGCCGTATCCTTAATAAAAACAAACCTTAAGGGAAATGCAAGAAATCTCATAGGCAAAGGATCTACTATTGCAGACATTATCAATAAACTGAAAGTAACTTTAAAAGCTGAATCAGTTCAAGTTTTGTCAGCAAAACTTATGAGCATAAAAATCAGTAAGACCACAACTTCATATTGTACAGAGATAGAGAATCTCGTAAAATCAATTGGGGCTGCATAAATACCTGGCGGTTAGTCATGCGAACTAACAAATAAGTACTCTACACAAGTTGCTGTAAAGGCTATTACGAAAAATTGCTCCAATGATAAGATGAAACTTATCATGGAAGCGGACCAATTCAATAACATGGTTGTGGTCATTGTTAAACTTGTGAGCAGTTGCACAGAGGCAACTGGACAGCACAACGCAGTAATGTACATCGGGCAAAGATTCTACCAAAGTAGCTATAGAGGAAATAACAGACAATAAGATATAATTAACCATGCTATAATAACAATAATAATAATAACAGAAATCTTCACAAAATACTTATGGTAATAGAAATCAATCAAACAATAATTACAGAGGTAGAAACCGATATTACGTACATGCTACATCACCTAGAATCAAATCAGTGAATCACAAAGTCTATAACCTTAATCTCAGCTTATGCTTCTTTATGCAAATTAATGCAAATATTATTGACACTCCGATAATACTACTGATTGACACTGGTACCGACATTTCGTTAATAAAGTCAAAAAAGTTTGACTCAAGTCTTATATATATATAAAACAACGACAATTAGTGGAATAGGACATGGTCAAATACAGTCATTAGGAAAAATATTTTTAGAAATGATAATAAAAAACTTTATAGTGCCACATAATATCCAAGTAGTACAAAACAACTTTCCTATACCATGTGACGGGATCATTGGTATGGACTAGACGTGTGCACAAAACATTTTGCTAGCTTGCCCTTAAATGCAATACTGAATTGTTCTCTTTTCTGTTGGTCTTGATATTACGAGTACACTGAAATGTGGTATTTCTCTTTTATTCAAAGTGTACAAGAGTACTTATTGATCTGTGAAGTAACGGAAGTATGCTTTGTGTTGTAGGGCATATTTCACTACTGAAACTAAATTTTCAGTATTGTCGAACGAATTTCAGTAGTGTTTACGTTGAAAAATATGCGTACAATAGTGCAGAGAGAATTCACACACATTGCTTATGCTGTGTTATTTAGTTGCCGATCAGACTGCGACGAGTGAACTTTTTAGTGAATGATAAGCCATTTTTTTAGGTTTACACTGAAAAGATGTTCGGTTCCCGAGAGCAAAACATTCGACACTTTCTTGTTCATTTTTTCTTTCCAATTTATTGCAAGAAAAAATGCACGTTGTGACACTATGAAGATGATAATAGTTTTGCTGTACACTTCACACAGCTGTCTTAAATTGGTGTACAATGGTTTTTGTGTGCACTAGTTTTTTTGCATACTACCTTCGCTTAAATCTAATTTGTATTTGCTACTACAATCAATATTCGCGCATGAGAAAAATGCAACACTGTACACTTTAATGCATTTTGTGCACACGTTTAGTATGGACTTTATTAATAGGTACAATTGTGTACTTTTTAATGATGAAAATGACTGCTTTATCCTACGACCATCTAATTTAACACATCATATCTATACCGGTCGGAATTAATTAGACAAATTATATTTGTAAACCTTGAAAATGATATAGTTGTACCAAATCAAGAAGTATAACAGGTGTGTTTATTCCAAACATGTTAGTAAAATCAAATAATGCATTTATTCGCTTTTTAAATACCACTAATAATATGGCTACAATTCAACAATATAATATACAATAATATACAAACAGAAAATGGCTTAAAGGTCGCACACAATCCTTTTCAAACGATGATGACACTGGCTTTTGCTGCATCCAGAAAAATGTTCATTCTTTATGAGAGAAGTAACTTATTTGGGCCACAAGTGTACTGATAAAGGAATACTACCAGATGACAGTAAATACTTGGTGATCAAAAATTATCCGACGCCTACGGACGCAAATAGCGCCAAAAGGTTTGTCGCGTTTTGTAATTATTACCGAAGGTTTATTAAAAATTTCTCTGAGTATTCCAGACATCTCACACGATTATCTAGGAAGGGTGTACCATTTGAGTGGACAGCTGACTGCGATTTTGCATTCAGCGTTAGTGAGTAAAAAGCTGCTTCGGTATCCTGACTTTACTAAAGAATTTGCACAACAACAGATGCAAGTAAACATGCGTTTGGTGCGGCTTTGATTTAGAAGTATGAGGGTAAACAGCTACCAATATCTTACGCTTCAAAAACATTTACCAAGGGATAGAGTAACAAGTCATCTATTGAACAGGAATTAACAGCCATACATTGGGCTATTACACATTTCAGACCATATATATATGCCAAAAAATTTTTGGTTCGCACCGATCACAGACCACTTTCTTACTTATTTTCAATGAAAAGATAGAAATAAACAAGAAGGTATCGCTTGTGCTGAGTCAGGACAAGGTTGATGGCAACAAGTAAAGACAATAGTAAAGTAATAAGTCAGGATAAAACAAACAAAATTTAAAAGCCCAAAACATATATACCATATATATACCATATATACCATATATACCATATATTAAAATACTGACGTCAGAAAATATTATAAATTAAAGATTCTTCCTAATAAAAGTTATATAAAGAAATTAAAATATATTGTAGCTAATATAAAAATTGGTGATTTATTTACTAA
Organism: Sarcophaga bullata; assembly: GCA_005959815.1. NCBI lineage: Eukaryota > Metazoa > Arthropoda > Insecta > Diptera > Sarcophagidae > Sarcophaga > Sarcophaga bullata. The sequence continues at coordinate 17,244 of QOCX01002990.1, forward strand.
AGAGAAACTTGACTTAAGACAATTTTTCTCTAAGCTCGAGGAAATGGCCAGTAAATTGAACATTAATAAACTGCAGTTAGTACCTAGCGAGAAGAATTTCGAATTTATCTCAATTAAAGAATTTAAAAATACGGGCAATAATACATTACTTAAAATTAAAATAGCACTATTAAACAAAGCAACAATAATAAATAATATGAATGCTAAGGCAATTCTAAAGAATGGATAACCATTATAAAGGTCCACATAAAATTCAGAAATTAGATTTAAGAAATAATGTAACCATAGTGGATAAGATAACTAATAAAGAACAAATAGTACATAAGAATAGACTTAAGCTATGCAATAAAAATGTATAAGCCTCAAGTAAAAACACAAAAAATATGTATATATATTTATAATTAATAAGGTAATAAATTTACTTTATGAATTATTAATGTAAAAGGATGTCCATAAAACTCTCAGTTATGTGAACCTCTTCCGTAAAAGGAAGGCGTAGTGCGTTCATTATGTCTGCATTGCTGACATATTGGAAACAATTCTTTTGTTATAGAAATACAAATTATTAATAACGCATATGCAAACGCCTACAGTGTTGCCAGTACTTTTGTTTGGTGAATTCAAACAACGATCAATTTGCTTGCGTTTGCAATTTAATAGTGAATGATATCAACACTGTTAGTGTTGGACATCTTCGTATTTTCATATTCTTGATAATTGATCGAAATTCTTACTATACCTTGCACTGTAAACATAATGCTGGATCAGCATTATTTATGCATAAATTCTGAATAATTTTAGGGATAAGAATCAATCAATAAATGACATCCAAACTGTGCGCTTCTTGGTGCACTTGGATATAACAACTAACAAACCTATTGCATTTTAAAATATAATGTAGTCCGCATTGGCTCATTCTTCAATTATTGCAACCTTTTCAATTCTGATCCATTGTATAGGGTGAGAAATTTTAGAAGTTCAATACTAAAAACGCAATAAAACAAAAACGTTTTGAAATTTTTTATTGTGGAGTACAATTGTTCCGGTTAGAAATGGTATATTATTTCATTCAAATGGCTGCCGCGGTTGGCATGTTAGTACCTCATTCGATCGGACCAACTTTCGTGCACTTTTTCGAGTGAATGGGTTCTAAAATCGGCAATGTCATCACGAATGTTGGCCTTCGAATGCCCAATCGCCTCTTTTCTTTAACGGCGCCCCACATAAAATAGTACACTTACACTGACCATAAACCTTATTTGGATTTCTAAACCTAAAGGATCAAATCTCAAACCTACACGATTGTAAATCAATCGAAACTAAAATAAATTTGATATAACCCATGGACCAGAAAAAGAAGTTACAGACGCTTCATATCGTATTAAAGTTAATATCTTAACGTATAACACAACTGGCTTAACATGCAAACAATTATTAAATCGAGAAAGAAATTAGATAAATAAAGTAGGAAATACCATCCTAAAAAATATCTGCTTACATTCAAAAACTGAAGGAAGTAGGTATAGATATTGAGAAATAATTAACTACGGGATAGCTATATAAAAATCCAGACTGAGTCTATGAAACAGATACTAAACAGGAAATGAAAGGAAATATCACTCGTAGACCACAACAAACCCTAATGAGGAAGACCAAAGAAAATAAAATTGGAGAAAACATTTACAAGGCAAAAGGGAATTAAAAAACAACTGTTAGAATTAAAAGTAATGTACTGAGATACTTACTTACTTACTTACTTAATTGGTCATAACAACCCGATTAACGGATTTCGGCCTGCCGCAACACATCCTTCCAGGAGCCTCTGCTTCTTGCGCGCCTACGCCAGTTGGTCACACCAATCGATGACAGGGCTTCCTTGACTTAGTCCTTCCAAAGGATACAAGGTCGTCCTCTTCGCTGACTTCCGCAGATCCCCGCATCAAATACCCGTCTCGCCGGAGCATCCTCCTCCATTCGAAAGACATGGCCCAGCCAGCGCAGCCGCTGGATATTAATACGCTGCACAACGTCCATGTCGTTGAGGAG
>QOCX01002991.1:0-19282 GCA_005959815.1 Sarcophaga bullata
CTGGTTAATATCATTTAATTTAATTTAATTTAATTTTCACTGTATAAATATAAATATTTTTTCTTTTTTTTAATAGTTTGTAATTAAAATAATTGGATTTACTCCAACAGCACATACTACAATTAATGTTTGATGGGAATATTGAAAATTTTCGTAACATATTTGGTAAAAAAAAATGTCTTTGTATTGGAATTTGGAATAACTGTAATACAGCATGCATTGGAATATTGTTTCCAAGTGTGAAAAATGTCAGTGAATAATTTAAACAAAATTTCAGACCATAAAATCATTGGCTATCATTCCCAAAATCTAAAGCTGCGCTACAATGACTTCATCGAAAGCTGTACTGAAGACTCCATTATTTTCATTGTATAAGGCCTCTATCATGAAAGGAATAAATAGTTGGTCGATAGTTGGTTTTTTCATAACAAATCATGATCGATTATATGATTCCTTATAACTTTAGACTTTAGACTACTGGCCTGAATTCCCGAATGGGAGCCTGATGACCCAAAGATAAGTGATAGCCTAGACTGTGGTATATTTATTGAAGGTTCTGATACTTGATTTTGTTATACGCTTGAGTAATGACCATAGTCTAGTAGGTAATGTGTAGGCTTATTAGACGTCAGGCTACGATTCAAACCCCAGGTCAAACATCGCCAACAAAGCGATAAAGGAAAAAACATATTTCTTCGGCGACATCCTCTCAGCAGATTTCCGGCAAAAACTCTGAGAGTAAATGAAATTTTCATGAAATATTTTTCAAAAATCTGTTATTCGGAGTCGACTTTAAAGGTCTCGCTACTCAGATATAAAATTATTAAACACAACATAAATGGTGTGAGAAGCTAGGTGGTAATCCTAACTGAAGGGTTGTAATGAGCAATTATGTATGCACATACAGTTCTGGCCACTGCAGGGATTTTCAAGCACAGGCGGCACAATCCTTCTTGAATGGCAGAATTTTCCTTGAAAATCTTAGACAGCCAAGTAGTATTTAAGTACCTAATAAACGTACGTTCGTCCCTGTTCATAAATGGCGATTATTTCTCAGAGAATTTTTGCATCATTTAAAGATAATTCTTACATGAGTTCAGGTTTCAATGACATGGAAATTGCATTGCTAACGAACTAGCCAGAGCCGGTGCGGCCTTCACAATGCCCTACTTGTTATAGAACATTCCGATTTTCCGCGGGCTTCAGTTGACTTGGATATCGTCCACACTTACTAAAGCGAAGCTCACAATCTTTTTAGCAGAAAGAGGGCAAGTGCAATATTGCTAGAGTCAACTAGATACGTGTGAGGATCTATCCCACAATAGCGGTTCTAAAAGCCACTCTTCTTTTAGTAGGCATGCTGAAAAACTCGGTATTCCTACAAATGACGTCTGCAGAAGCTGTGGATCTGCTCTTGTCATGAAAATGTGGAGGTTTCGGAGCTCTATAATATAAAGATTGTTGCAATAGCAAGATTTATTTTGTACTCGGGTTGGTTTCCTGTAGGGAATGTTTGTCCCCATGTTGAATATTGATTATGGCATCACAATAGGCCGACATGCTGGTCTAAGTGGAACTTCTTCCTTTAAGAGAGTTCGCCACCTTGCCTAACCTAACCTAACTTTTATGACGCCAAAACTCAAACTCCACGTTAAGTACTTCCTCTAACAATTAGCAGCATCAAAGAACAATGCTGAGTTCATTCGTTAAATGGAAACCTTGCTTATGTATTGAGATAATTCGAGAAAATTTAGAGGAAATATTAATATCTGCATGATATCCATGATTATTAATGACTGTATGCAGTCGACAGGATCCAGACATTCACTTCTAACGTTGAATTCTCAAGATATTCTCTCAGCAATAATCTACAATTTTTCCTTATTATTAAAAGACTACTAAACTTCGTTTATAATCGAAAATCTGTGACACAAATTTAGAACAAACTTTGCAAAATCAGAAAAGCTACACAGGGGGAAATTCCTATAGAAAGAAATACATAGGAAAGATCTGGAAGTGGATGTAAAGCCATTTCTTGAGCTGAAAGTTAGCAAAAAATTTTTGATTGTATTATCCAAAATATTAAGAATACTATATGCCAACATGCTCTAAGGTCTTTCACGTAAAAATTTATTTTCCAGTCCGGAGAGTTCTTATTTACTTAATGGGTGGGTTATTATAACCCTTTAGTCAGGATTACAATCTAACTTCTCTCTCGCACCAATTATCCACGCCTATTTAAACGAAAACGAAACAATTCATTAAAATATTCGCAATGCTTTAGCATTTTAATTAAAATCTGTGTTCCGCTTGAATTAAACCAAATAATTTTTAATTTATTTTCTCGAGTGTAAAAGGGAAAAAATTTCACGTTAATTTGAACATTAAAATTTATTTACTTTCAACACATTATAAAGCGAAGTGATATGCAGTTTATATGATTGCGCATTCATATACCATAAGAAATAAAGCAAAAAAAAAAAACATAAGTGAACTGCTTTCTTTAATAATAAAAAGAAAAGAAAATAAAAAACAAAAGAAAGAATTTAAGACCACACCGACACGCTGACAATAGACTTCTTCTCGATCGGGTGTAAAGTTTCTGTACTATATTACGCCATGAATATGGTACAACACCATTAATCAGTTGAATTATATGCGAAAAAAAAGGCCCAATTTCGTTTATATATGTATGTATGTATGTATGTATGTATGTAATGCAATAAATATTGTTCACATATGTACATTGTATCTGTTTCGTGTAAAAAATAATTTCGTATTCGTATTAATTTTGACCCACTTACCTGGTAATGACAAAACGCCATTCAAAGCCAAGGTGAGTACAGCCATAAATAATTTCATTTTGATGTTGTTTTTTTTGATTTTTATTGCTCTGTTGCTTGTCGTTAATTTTTTTTTTAATAAACAATATTAAAAATTATTACTTTTTGTTAATTTATTTGTTATTTTTTTTTTTTGTTTTTTGTTTTGTTTTGATTGAATTCAATTCTGTCTGTCAACACTTAAAAAAAATTTATTTTGATTTCGTGTTTTTTTTTATTTGCGTTTTTTGAATAATAATTCTAGAAAATTTTATAAAAATATCAAATTTTATAAATTTTTTTCTTTTTGATTTCACTTCCAAATTAATTTCAATTAAAATGAAAATTATTTTCAACTCGTTAGGTTTTGTTTGGCTTTGCGCGTCTACAGTCTACAAAGGTTTGAATTTGATTGTGATTATAAGCAGCGGTTGGACAGTCACTTTAGAATACAATTAAGCTCGACAGGTTCTATTATTTATTTTTATTCTTTTTTCTTAATGTTGTTGTTATTATTGCCGTTTTATTGTTTTTTCTGTAGTCCCAACTCAATAAGTCTGAGAAACGTAAGTGTAGCCCTCTCACTATCAGTAGCTTGAAATCAAATGAAAAATACAAATTCGTTGTGATTCCATATAAATGTTCATGCCTGTATGAATGTATGTTTGAGTGTGCCTATTTGTCTGTCTTCTTTTATTTGATTTTTTTTTTTGTTTTTGTTATTTCATTTAATTCTTGTCAGTTAAAACAAGTTGTTTGGTTGTGTAAAAGAATGTATTCTCAATTTGGTTGGATCATCATGTATGATCGTTTAAAATGCAAGCCAAACATGTGCTTAAAAATTATCAATTTGAGACTCGATTTAAAAACGATCGTATGTACAATTAGGCCACTTAAACTTGTTTGTTTTCAATTTAAAATTCCGAAAATTTCCTGAACTATGCTCTATTCTCGCACAGAGGCAATTTCTGAAAAGGCCACACATGCCATGATGATATAAAAAAGTTTTGATGATGGCCTGAGCAATAGCGACCTTTGGGGTCAGTATTTGTGCAGACAAAACAAGTCGGAAAACAGTTAGAATGGACTTCGACAGGGTACAGAGACTAGGGTGTGAGGCAATGGAAGCATGCCCTTCAGTGCTAGAAATCTGTTGGGTTTAAGCCCATTGCACATGGTAGTGATAGCTTGAGCTTTGGAAAAACTCTGTAAAATAATGGAAATGAGTTGACAGCTTGCTTTTTTGACGAGTATAAATAGACTTTTAAAATAGGAAACATTTTGTAGTATGTGGCTGGTACCAGAGAAATAAGAATTCTAGCTCGAAGAGCGAAATATTACAAGCCCATATGGAAATTTTCAGGACTCTTTTAAGCGGAAGTCTATGCCGTCTGAGAACTAGGCTCTTATAGGGTTACACCTATAATAGTATGGTAGAAATGAGAAATTTCTGGCAATGAACAGGCAGATGAGCTTGCAAGAAGGGAATTACGCCGCTCTTCTCAAATCTAATGTGTTTATAAGAGGAGACTTGAGTCATTTATCAGACTATCTTGGAATAACCTGAGCTTAGTTTCTGTTCTCCCGACAGGGCGTTCGTATGGAAACGTCTTGAACTCAATATGTGGATTATGTAATGATGAGCTTTAATGAGCAGAATATGTATTTGGAACCTGAGTGCGGTTTTAGTTTCTGTGAAACATAAAAAGCTTGCAAAATTCCAAATTTCTTGAGAAAACTTTTCGTTTTTTTAATCATTAGCTTATTCAGCAGTTCACTGAGATGCCTATCAAGTATAAAACATTCATTCACACCACTCTATAACATCGTTAGTAGCGTAAGTTACTAAACAAGATTCACAACCACAACTCTCCTTGACATACCGGTTGATTAAACTCAAAAAATGTTTTGATTTCGTTTACCGGTATACCTTGAACAGACTACACATACCAGATTGTTAGTGCTTTAACACCGTCTAAGTTACTTTTCACCACTTTTTGTTGTGTTGTGTATCGAACTGTGGATCATTCTCTTCGAAGCAACAAATATGCTGCTTTTGCATCGTTTAGCCAGACTAAGAACAAACAAACTAGTTCTCTTGACGAATTCTATTATAATTCCATTCCTTTAGTTCTCTAACAGACTTAGTTTTTTTTTATTCTAGTTGTTGTTTTCATTTGTTGTTGTTTTTTTCATTTCATTTTATTACTTAAGCTTATTTAAACACTTTCAACAACAACAAAATACTGACAAAAAACAAAAAAAAAAATAACAAAATTAAGGGAAGCTTATAATTTGTTGCTATTTTTACTGTTTTTATTATTCAATTGCAATAAATATTGAGAAAGAGAGAGAGAGAGAGAGAGAGAGAGAGAGAGTGTAAGTGAACAAAAAGCAAACCATGACTAAAATAACAACAACAACAACAAAAACAATGCAAACAAATATTAAAGCAAACAAAAACCATATGGTAACACTATACTGTTATGTCACCGATACCGGTGTTTTGAACAACACTCATCTAACGTTCACTTATACAACATACTGACTAGAGTGTGTAGCGGTTAGTAGGGTGATACAGATTGGGCAGATTATCGAAGAGTTTTTTTAAGCCGTTGAATGGGAGCCGCATTCTTTCGGCATGTCTAACCATAACGCAATGACTTGTAAGCATGGCCACTGTGATTGAGATAATGCCACGACCAAGTCCAAGTAATTGGTTGGCACGCCTTCTATCCATCAGGGGCCAAGTGAGCCTAGTGGTGGAGCAGGACTTCTTATTGACCCAGGATAGGTTGGCGTCTCGAAAGAATCTCTGCGCAATGGCCAACTTGAACGAGGGAAGAGGCATACACACGTCGATAGAAGAGAATTTCGGAAGGAGTGCGCCAGCTCTCTTGTGTTGTGTGCGTTAATTTATATACATGAGTGCCGGGAGCTACAATTTGAAGTCGATTGCGAACGATGGATTTTTGAGAAATATTTCATGGAAATTTTATTTACTCTCAGAGCTTTTGCAAGAAATCTGTTGAGCAGCAGTCGTTGAAGAAATATTTTTTTCACATTTCGTTTTTGTTGGAGATGTCTGACCTTGGGTTCGAACCGTGAACTCATGTCTAATAAGCCAACACACTATCTAGTTGACTACAGCAGCTTGTATTCGTTTGAAAATGGAATCGAAGTATGAGCATGACTTCACCACTTAATCGCCTACAGAAAAAGGGGACTAAAAGGTAGTTAGCATACCAAGTTACCACCCTAATATTAATTTTATTCCCAAACCATATTCTGTTTTGTTTTTCAATTACACTTTTCCCCGTTAAAGTTATACTTTCGACCTATCGATCTGTTTTTCTAATTTCCAGATACGAACTGTAATTATAAGCGTTTAATCGGGTGAGATATGAATGCCTATGAGTCATTTCAGAAATGATGTAAAAAAAAAACTGTGGTTATACTAAGTGGGAGAGATTGCATCGGCTGTTTAAATGCGAAATTGAAAAACAATCTAGAAAGTTTTAGAGAAAATCAAGGTTAACCAAGTCAGTTAATTGACTTAGCTTATCAGCTGAATGCAGGCATAAAAAATGTAAAATTATGAATGATTTTTTTAAAAAATATTTATGAATAGACACGAACGTCATTAAATCAGTTGCGATTCAAGCAATTTTAAATGCCTTGATATGGTTAAATGCGTGTTGAAATATTGGGTAAGAGAAAAAGTTTTTTCTGCTTTTGTTTTCATAAAAGAAAATAAAAAAAATTAAGGAAATAAATGAAGTGGAGAAGGTCTTCTTATCAGCATACGAGTATATTATTTGAAATTAAAATTTTGTTTTTCCTACATATTTTAACACAATATTAACCACACGTTATAAAGTTATAATGCGAACCATAAAAAAAAAACAAAATTTTAATAAAAATTTAATTTAAAAATAGACAAAACAATGAAGTTGTTGAAATTTTATGTCGTCTCAGCTAATTTAATCGTAAAAATTTACATGGGCCATGACCTCAAAGTAAATAAGAATGTAAACAATGTACCTATGTATGTCTACAATGTCTAGCTACATAGTTTACTCAGTTTTTTTACAAAGCATACGTATGCATAGTATACACACGTAATTTTATTCACAAACAAATTTAAGGTCAATGATATTGGAAATTTCATGTTGAAAATCAAAATCAAAATAGAAATGGAAACCAATGGTATGTATGTATGTATGTACTTTTACAACATTATTACGTATAATTTTAATTTAAAAATTTTAGAATTTTATAGAAATGACACGCATAATGATGATGAATTTCTAAACCGTCACCAACCGGCAAATTAAATTTAAACTGCAAAACAACAAAAAACCAAAATGGATTGAATAAATATGCATTCAACAGTAAATTTAATTGAATAGATCTAAAAATGTTATGCAAAATACATACATACAGCTACTCTACCCTATACATTTACACTGGTCAGCAAAAGAAAGTAAACAAAACTTTGAACGTTTTTACAGAAGTCTTCCAGCTGCCCAAAAACCAGAAACGATTTAAGTTTACTAAAGTTTTCTTTTAAAGTTTCGAATAGACATTTCATTTAAAGTCATACGAGACCCTACTGTATCTACACCTATGACTTAAGCTGAAAGAAACCATGATTACACACTTGAGCCTTTCCTTATTTCACATCTTAACAAACCTAAAGCAAAAATTCTTGCACCTCCCAACAAAAGGATCGCTTGTGGAAGTCACATTGCTCCGATACTCTAAACAAGGCACCGAGAACCTGTTCTATATCGGTGCTGGAGGCTCTGTCAGATATAAATCCGTTACACATAGTAGTGAAGATCAGATCTTTGCAGACCGTAATTAAGATAATGGAAGACAAATCTAATACGATATACAGAGTCATCGTGAGCTAATAAATTGAGTGGCGAATAGTTCCGTTCTTAACTTAACTTTGCAACATAAGTTGAATACGGTAACCTCTAAGCTGCATAGTTTCTTAAAACAGGGACAATTATCTTGTATACTGACAGAGCAAGAACTGATTTTGCTACAGAAACGGAGAGTTTTCGTTCCAGGCTTTATCAAAAGATATGCTGAGTTTAGTTTGCACAGAGAGCACAAAGAACGGGATGAAGCAATACTTTCCGACAGTCTGGAGGCCATTCCAGCACTCAGCTTTTTATGAAGTCGACTCGAATATCGTATAGTACTGTCTAGGTAAATTGAATCAGTTGGATAGTGAAAATGAGATTACCCTCTTGGTCCTAAGGCAACTGGAAATTTACGGCAATATGCAAAACCGATGAGCTTGCGAGAAAGGGATTTTTGAAAATAAGGTCCTACGTTAAGTAGAAATTCAAGGCAATATGCAAACAGATCAGCTTACTAGAAAGTGATTTTCCACGATGCTGATGAGGCCAGATATACTTGAAGATCATGTTAAACGGGAGGGAAGATTGAGAGCCATAGTGGCACTTCTCAAACCAAATAGGTGTAAGGTAATGTAAACTTTTGTTGATCCCTTGTAATATGAGTCAGGCATCGGAGAATCCGTAAGTAACCTGAGGTTAGTGAGCGACTTTTTGACAGAGCGCTGTAACCTCAAAGAACAATTGTTCGGAATAGATATCGTTTTGAACCCAATTTGTAATTCTTTGATTATGAGAACATATACTGTGTGGCAATAATGTATTTCAGAATGAAAATGCTGGGTTCATTTCACGTGCTTAGCAGGAAATTATCATTGTTGATGACGAGCCTGAGGTTTTTCAGAGCAATAACATTGTAGGGAGACATTGTAGGACAGGACAATAAATCGTATGTTCGCAGTGTTAGTATTATGGAGGTATACAGTGCTGTTCAAAAAAATAGATTCATCTACACTCCAAATAGTTTACTCAATCTCTATATGTGGAAAAGTAACAGTACTTTGTTTACTGATCTCTTATGAATATAATTCCGTTACACTTCAAAAATTTGAAGCGTCACTCTTATTGAGTAAAGAGTTAGTCTCAAAGATGTGAGATAGTGGTGTATCTAATTTTTTGAACAGCACTGTATATACATATATATACGTTCAGGGCAGTATAGAGATTCTTTTGTTACTGACTGTAAACTAAATATACCGGCTGTACCATAAATAGAGAGAAAAAAATGATTTTTTTTTCCATTTTGGCTAAAGTAGTTGTTGGATTGTTTGATTATTCGATTGTCTGTTGCATGTGGGAAATAAATTAAATAAAATGTTAAAATTAAAATCATTTTCAGTTTCATTTGAAATCCGACACAACAACAACAAAAAAAAACAAAAATTGTAGAGAATATGAGACAAAAAAAATCAACTAAACTGTATGGAACATACATAGAATGTAGAATAAACAGAGTAGAATCGAAATGAAATGAAATGAAATGAAATTGTTTACAGACGTAACAACAAATACAAATGAAATCATTGCCTATTTACTTGCAACGCGCAGCCATGATGTGCAACTAAACCAGATGCATGTAAACAAATAACCACGATCATGTAAAATAACAATTCATTTTTGTGGAAAATTGTTTAAATTCAACTTAAATGCGGGTGCTTATCAAATTGAATAAATTAAATGCAACTATAAAAGTGCATTGACAGTTTTGTTTTCTCTCTCTCCTTTTTTTTTTTGTTGTACAAAATAGGCATTTTAGACTCGTAATTATTTTGCAAAAAAAAAAAAAAAAAAATTCTATTTTTTTTTTTGTTGTTGTTTTGTTTGAAATTATTTAAGTGCCTCTAATATGATAGGCCAAGCCATGTGATGATGATATTCAAATTAATGGACTAAATAATGATGATATAATGTTTGTGTTCTATTTTGTATATGAGCTCGCTATGCATATATTAGCAACACCAGTAGTATAGGAGTTAAACGGTTGAAATAGGAGTTGGAAAAAAAATGAAATTTTATTTCATAAAAACACTTTAAGGGGACGTAAATTGCTATCAGTTGTCTAGATATCTTTTAAATATGTTCAAAGGTAATGCTAATGAATCATACATGCATACATACATGCATAAATAATTAGTCATTAAAACCCCTAAGAGGTTTCAATCTCCTCCTAATCCATGTAAGGTTTCCATCTAAACCATTCAGACTCACTTATAAACCAGGAAATATTTTTTTATCTCAAAATCAGACAATTCTGTTAGGGATGTCAAACATTCGTTAACCAGTGTTACCTCGCATTAGTGCCAGGGCTGACTTGTGGGTATAAACCAAGTCTTTCGTTCGTCAAGGCCGTTATGATGGTCTGGCTGTCAATGTTTATCAGTGATTCTCAGTGAATATCATGACTACACATTGATCATTACAATCCTTCAGTCAGGATTACAACCCAGCTTCCCGCACCACTTTGCTATAAGTGTTAATTTTATACATAAGTGGCAGGACCTAGAATTTAAAGTAAATTCCGAATGACAACCTTTCCGTCAGGTTCAAGACCTAGCTTCTCATACCATTTTGCTGTATGTGTACATGAGTGGCAGGACCGAACAACACATTTTTTTTATTTTGGGAAACTTTTTATGGCAATTTTATTTCCTTTCAGAGTTTTGCTAGAAATCTTCTGAGGATAAGTCGCTGATGATATATTTTTACGTCTTTCCTTTTGTTGGAGATGTTTGCCAAAGGTTTGAACCAAAGCCTCATGTCTAATAAGCCAACACACTAGCTACTAGATTACGGCAACTTCTGAGTCAGACACTTCCACTTTATTGCCTTGAATTACTAAAAATAAAAGGAGTCGCCGTAGTCTAGTAGGAAGTGTGTTGGCTTATTAGACGAAAGGCTAGGGTTCGAATCCCCGGTCAGATATCAAAAACGAAATATGAAAAAAATATTTCTTCGGCGACTTCCTCTCAGCAGATTTCTGGCAAAAACTCTGAAAGTAAATAAAATTGCCATGAAAAGTTTCTCAAAAATCTGTCGTTCGGAGTTGACTTTAAACTGTAGGTCCCGCCACTCATGAATAAAATTAGCACACACAACATAAGTGGTGTGAGAAGCTAGGCCGTAATCCTGACTGAAGGGTTGTAATGGCCAATTATGTATGTATGTATGTAAAAGGAGAGAAAGGAGGAGCAATATGTATTCATTGTAGGGCACAGCTGTAGTTTTATTGGAAGACGGTTTAAACAACAATTTCTGTCCTAGCTGTAGAGTTAAGCTATTTTGGAAAAATTCTGGCTTTAATTTTTACTACACCTTCCAATAGTAATAAGTAATGTTTCAAATTAAATTCTAAACAAAAAAAAAAATTCTAATTAATCAGTTCCAACAACAATTTCTCAGAAAATAATTTGAATTGTAATCCACGATTTCTCTTTTTCCGCAATTGTTTTGAGCAAGTCATTCAGTTCAAATCAATTTTATTATTACGGAAGACTTAGAATTTCTCTATTTGTCTTCTTCATTGTATTTTTTCTTTTATTTTCTGTATTGAATTTTCTGTTTTTAATTATTCATTTTGAACTTTAAACTTTTATTGTTTTAATAGAATAATCATCAGTAACTACACACAATTATTGTGTTTTTTTTTTCTTTTCTTTTCAATTTGTTTTTATTATGATTTATTCGTTGTTATTAACGTGAGTAACACTTTTTAATTGTTTTCTAATTGAATTCTTTAATTTTATTTATTTCTAATCTAATGTAAGTATGCTTAATTAAAATGAAAGTCATTAGTTATTGAAAGAAAATAATCAGAGAAATTATTTTATTTACACGAACGAATTATGATTGGACGTAACCCAACCATTACTTAGAATTCTAATTGACTGAGGGAATCATAATCAAAATTGTTAAGAGATTTCTATTACCAAACTTTTTTATTTCCAATTCTATTCCTTTCTTTTCTAAATCATGAATTATTGCATGTACAGTGAGCATCAAAAGAAACTTTACATTAATAAAGAAACATACATTAATTAATTACCGTTATTTTTATTTTAAAATTATTTTATTGCCAACTTTTAAAATTGAAACAAAAAAGAAAAAAAATTAAAAAAAAAAATTTCAAAATATTGTCAAATTTTTTCCAGCACTCTCCTTAAGTGTAGAATTTTATCCTTAGATGTACCAGTTTCTTTTAATGCTCACTGTACGTGCCCTGGCAAGCAAACTCGTGACTATTTGTATGAAATTTAGGTCTACACTTTCTTAAAAGTTTCTCCTTTTCTTTCCAGCCCTTCAAAAAAATATTTTTTTGAATAATCATTTGACTTCACCGTTCAACCGTTCACCGTTCTCACCAGCGAAATATTTCTTTAGTCATTCGATGACAAATCCCGAAAATAGCCTAATTCGCGAATTTCTAGAATAGAATTTTTTGCATGAAATTCAATTTTCCTGCATTTCCTTCTCACATTAGTTCGGTTTATTCTGCTATCAGTTGGGGTCAAACCCAATCTGAAACACGTAACTTGTTCAAACGCCAGAGAATGCAACTGACAGATATGCCCCTCGACTGAAACAGCATTACCTTTTCATATGAGAGACGAAAAAACAAAAATTTAAGGATGGTAGTAGATCATCTGTAGTCACTAAAGCACTTGACTGCAGTTTGTCACACCAGTTATCTTGTGTGTGTTAATTTTAGACATAAGTGGCGGGACCTACGAACGCTTGACTTTTGAGCAACTTTTCACGGCAACTTTGTTTTATTCACTCTCAGAGTTTTTGCCAGAAATCTACTGAGAAAATGTCGTCGAACAAATGCTCAAACTTCGTTTTGTTAAAGATGTCTGACTGGGGTTTGAACTGCGGTCTCATGTCTAATAAGCCAACATACTACCTACAAGATTAAAGGGCTACAACATTAAAAGATTTCTGTCTAAGTAAACAATTCTGACCCCCCCCAGATTAGGTAGTGTCAAGTCGATGAATAGGATTCCTTAACGCTACAACCAATACTATTTCGTAGGGGACATTGTTTCTAAACAGGTTTCTAGACAAATGGCAAGGTGATAACCACTGAATTCGCTAGAGTAGATCAATGCCCTGCATAATGGAACCATGTGAAGGAAGGAGACATGCCCTCTACCATCTATTTACATATTTTAAAAGCATTTCCGATACTCTCTCACACAAAATTATTTAGAAAACCCTGTTTTGATGACAGGTAATCTAACTATACTTTGTGAAAGGCATGAAGGAAGTACTAAATTTTAGTACTTCAGCTAGTGTACTGTACTGTTTTTAGCTTTCAAATGCACAAGCAAACTTTCAATATTATTGTACGTATGAATAAATAAGAAAGATTATGAATAATTTGCATAAAATAACAAGTTATTGCAAGTGATACTTTTTTGTCATTTGGTACTTATTGTGTGTGTCGAGTTAGTGTATAGAAATACTTGGAATTTCAATATTGTTTTGAATGGTATTTCCGTTGTTTATTGTTTTTCATGGAATCCGTATTCAAATAAGCGATGTTTAAAGTTTTTTTTTTGCTTCAAATATTATTTAAATTATTGAAAAGAACGTTTTTTTTTGTTTTTGTTAAGACTAAGATTATTATTAATTATCCACTGCACAAGTTTCTAGTTCCTTACATTATCTATGTTGGGGGCTGGTCTTACAGTTTAAAGCCAACTTCGAACGACAGCATTGTGAGAACATTTTCATCGCAATTTTATTTTGAACTCAGAGTTTTGGCCAGAAGACTGCTGAGAGGAAGTCTCTAAAGAAATATTCTTTTCATATTTCCTTTTGCTGGAGATGTCTGACCTGGAGTTTGAACCGTGGCTGCATGTGTTGTAAGCTAGCATGCTATCTACTAGACTATTATGACTTCCAAAAAGTAATATTGGAATTAAAATTTTCAAAGGCAGTCTAGTAAAAGCCTAACCTGGTAGCCTACGATACAATCTATTTGTATGGGTCCATAAGAAACGAATTAAAATCGTGCCTAGATCGTAAGAATCAATTTAACACGCTTTCCCAAATAACTTATAAGCGATAAAATTTAATTTTACAATTAAAACAGAAAAAATTCTAGAAAAACCTGAAATCATTATGCAAAACTGTAAACAGCAAATCGTAATCAATTAAAGAAGAATTTTTAAAAGATTTCAAACGAAATCAGACAACAGATTAGTAATCAACAAACCGACAATCACAGTGATTTATTCAACAGACGTGAGTCACGTTCTGACAAGCACCTGTAATCAGTAAAACTGTATTCAAATATTCCCGCTTAAATCACATGCAATCAGTCCCATATAACGTTATTGTATTCACAAATCATTAAAACGTAATTGAAAATAAATAATGGCTGGCGTTTATTTCACGGGAACCACACACATTGAATCACAAATCGCAATAAATAAATAATTTATTAAAAAATATAATATTTCAAGGTTAATATCTTTAATAAAAAAAATAAAAAATGATTCAAAATTTATTTGCAACTAAATTTAGAATTTTTTTTTTCTTTCACACGCTTTTTTTTTAATAATTTTTTTTCTTCTTCTTTAACTTTTAATTTTTCAATTTTNAATTTTTTTTTTCTTCTTTAATTTTTAATTTTTCAATTTTTATCACCACGACCCAAAAATTAAAGCAAACAACAGATGCCATAAATAATAAAAACATACACACACACACACACTTAACACACAGCAAAATATTGCTTATTTACTCATGCAATTTTTCACGGAAATTCTAAATTCATTCACACGCAACAATTGAAGAGTATCTCGGTTTTTTTTGTTTTTTTAAACAGCCACGCACAGTTATTCGTCGCGTTACGTTGTCTTAATATTCACGTTTTTCAACTAAACCGTTGCGTACGAATTTGTTTAATTTTATACCGCCACCGTTCGTTTGTGTGAGACATTTTTCGGACATTCTTATTGTTTTTTTTTTTTTTTTTTTTTTTTTTTTTTTTTTTTTTTTTTTTTTTTTTGATCCAAAACATGAAAAGAGAAAGAGTTTTGGTTTTCAAGATCTCATAACGAGATGATGAGATTTCTGATCATTTCGAAGGGTGTGTTTATGTTTTACTTACGTGTCAGGGGTAAGGGGATACCACAATTGGTCATTGTGTGTAAACACAATATGAGATCGGGCAATAGCGATAGCCGATCAAAATTTATGAGTGGACACACACACACACACTCGAATCATATACAAAAGAAAAAAGACGTCACGTTCAGTGTAATCTGCTGTCAAAATAAAAATGTATTCTCTCACGCGTGTTTTATTTTGAGTGCAGAGTATTAAAAAAGTGAAATGATTTTTGGTAATTGAGATTGAACAAATTCAAGATGTCAACATGAGTGAAATGTTGAATTTCGAGCGTTGTTTAAAAGTTATTAGGTCTGCCTTTAAAAGGAAAGGACTAACGGCCAGGGTTTTGGTTACGGTCGATAGTAGTTGTCGATACAAAGCAAAGGCGAGGGGCAGGTAAATTGCTTGACAGTCCCGTAAGTACAACCCTAAAATGCGTTTGGTTCCGGTGCGAGATCTATTTTGGGCATAGAATGAGGCTATCATTTTACTGGCTTTCTGCCAAGTTCAATATCTTCCAGACTGAAGAGTTCAGAAACACAAATGCAGCCAAACTGATATTGGAAAGAATCGAAACGGACGATAGTTTAGTTATGTAAGCAATCAGGCTACTTTGAAAACATTCTCAGCTCGAGGCTTGTTTAACTTTTCATGAAAACTCCTATGAGTCTCTTGAACAGATATGTGGCAATACCGAGCGGGATTTCTAGAGCATAGCAACGTTGAAGGTAATAAGATTGCAGATGAGCAAGATTTAGAGCTGATATATGGGCTGGTAGGCCACTGGATCATATAGAAAATTGACATTTTGTGGGGGTATATGCATGGCTGCAGAATCACAAGACTGTTAAGGCCCCGATTCGTCTATTGAAGTACGAAATAGGTACTGAACCTTGATATTGTACTCCTTGTTGCAGAATAAGCACAAATATGGTGGAGCCCAAGACTATCGAACACGTTCTGCGTCTCCGTCATGGTGTACAGAGGCTAAGGCTCAAAACACTAGGCCAGAATTTTGTAGCTGGGGAAGTAGTCGCTTGTTATCTTTGCAATTGGCGTGATGACTGCATAATTATTCTCTACTTATAGTTTTTCTCATTATATTTCTCTTATTTTCTTACTATTTTACTGTATAATTTTCCGTTTATTTAGTTTAGACTGCTCAGCTTTTTTTTTCGTTGTTTTACTATACTATCTCGAAGGTACCCTCAGCGGACCTTTCACAGTTTCGTTAAAAGAAAATCGTGCCTGGTGATATATAAAATGCCAATCGAAACTTATCGTTTTCACAACGCTGTGGACTTAAATTAAACGGACTGACTCCAGTGGGTACACCATACACTTGCAGTAGGTCATTTCAAAATATAAAAACATACATCGAATGAATTGATACATTGCCTTCTCTGTCTACCTTAAGACATACATTCAATCTCTTCTAAAAGCTAAAATGCAAGACACGTCGTTTGTCAGGCAAGTTCTTTACAAAAACTGATGGTGCCTTTGCCGTTATAAGACGAGACGATCTAAATTGAGAGGCAGCCTGAGTACTTTTCTTGACCGGATACATTTTGTTATTGTCATTATTTGTGAGTTTTTTTTCTTTTTTCTTGTTTCTTGTTTCTTGTTTATATTTTCTTGCAACAATAAAACTGCAAAATTCTTTTAACATTCACAGCCTATAAATTGTATTTAAAATTGTTGTTGTTGTTGTTTTTTAATCTTTTTTTTTATTTACATTTTTCTGTAACTGGCTTAATATTTTAAGTTCTTCTTCTTGCTTGAACCGGATCGATTGTTCTTGGTAAGTGAGTCCTCAAAGCAAGTTGTTGATTGTTCAAAAAAGAAAAGTAAGAGCTACATGACGGTGACACGCATACGTTCATGCACTCGATTCAGGTGTTCGGTTAATTCTTATTACGGTAGTGTATGCAGAGCATCTGTTCGTTTAGTAATTTTGGAAGTTGTTTTTTTCTTAATTGCGCGTTTATTTGCGGTGTATTTTATTTCAAGAAACTCTGTGGTCAAGGTCGTCATCAATAAATTAACACGAAAGCAAAGAAGATCATTCACGTAAAGATTAATTACAGTGTTAATGTTTTTTTTTTAATTTATTATTAAAATTAAAATTAAAACAATAAAAACAATTCTTTTAACATTAACCGTAACGAAAATTAAATTTTCTTTAACGCCTATGTTAATCGACTCTGTCTGCATACAGTTTGTATTTCCGCATTCACATGGACATAGTGGGTTAGATTGGAAACAACGAGCAAATGCTAAATAAGTAGTGATCCTTAATCCCAACGCGGGTTCAAAATTCTTATGGTGGCATTATGGTGTGAGACTGTTCAAACAAACATTCAGGGACCTAGATCTAATAGAATATAATGGGGAAAGTGCCCCAAGCACGTACTACTTGCCAACATCCATAGACTCCAGATTAGCTTTTCCGTTTAGCGAATACCTATGCAGAAACCTTCTTCTGTTTTTGCAAACAAAGGAGGACAATGACATTAATATTACGTTATAGTCTCAAACTCCTTCACGATTCTACAATCCCGACGTAGTCTGTTTTTTAATGCGATGTAAAGCAATTGATAATATTGGTTAGAATGGGACTTCTTCCCAAAGAAAAAAAATCTCAAATCACTCTCAAGAACCACCGATTAAGTAATAAGATAGGAAACCTTTCAGAACACTACGCTTAAACGTTATTTTCATTAGCAGTCTCTGTACGTCTATTTTCTACGTCAAACATTCGTCCGACCATTTGTCAATCTAGTTGTACATTCAGTTGCAGTTGCCTCTGTATTTGCTCTCTATAATGCTGAGCCTTCATTTCACTTGTCACTCGGTTGGCGCATCTCTGTAATAAGAGTTCCAACAGTTGCTCTGTAGCCGAAAATCTCCTGTAATGCACAATGTTCTTCAATGAATCAGTCACACTCGAAAGTTAAGCGTTCGGCTGTTCCGAGTATACTTGGTTAGCTTAGACACATACCTCAATCAGAGCAGATATTGTCGGCAGCATCCTTTACCGGACAGGATCGGTGTGAGCTGAATGATAAACCACTTTACTATACAGTCTTACAATTCACACATTGTTAGAGAAAGTAGTGAGGTGATGTACAGTTCACCCCAGATTTCTTTTACTAAAATCCACCTTTCACCTTATAAACCCGACTACGCTCTTTCGTGTATATAGCTGGATACATTGCCGGTCTATTGGTTTGTGATGGAGTCGTCCACCAATAATATTTCACATGAGCACTTCTCAGCCAGTGACTTGTAATCACTCCAGCCAAAGCTAATATCCCTTTAGTGATCATTAGAGCGCACGAATCTGATGCAATTATAGGATAAGTTCTCTTTCATATCCAGACTTCACCAAGTTCAGGAGTTCTCGATCTACCTCTGTTTTAAATAAAGAGAAGACACTAAATAGGTTCCAAATTTGGTAGTTTAGTGCCTACCTTTACTGGCACATAACCAACTAGGCAAGAATATGTTTTCTATTGAGAACAGGGTATCGGTTTTATCTCAGAAATAATAAAAAAAAATAAACTTTGGACCCACTCTTATAAATATTATGTTGCTTTGGAGAAACGTCGCTTTGATTAAATTTTATAGCCGCCCTCTATATGTCATCTCTAGAACTAAAAGTAAAAGTAATGCCAAGTTTATCAGTTTCCACATCCAATTCAAGCACCATTTATAAATTGACAGTTAATTTAAACTGTCATTGGGAATCACCGTTACTATAGCAATGTGCTGTTAAACAATTAAAGACAATAAAAAATAGCCTGCAACTGTCAAAAACTAATTTTCCAAAACAAAATAAATCCCAAAGAATATAGGAAAACTAATATGTTTCGTCGTGGCAAATTGTCGTTTTTAAATACCAAAGATGATCGAATTAAAATCATAAATGAACGCATTAATCTAACGGAAAAACATCTGATAGAGATGTGCACGACATTTGCAGCATGTACTAGGAAGTTGGCCAAGTATACCTTTACCTTTTCACGAGTTCAGAACTTGCTTTTGCTTAATCAATTCAATTTATTTCCCTAAGATTCCGTGATTCATACGATGAGCTATCCAAAAGTCTTAAAAACTATTCAGATGAAGAGGAAATTAATGAGAGTTTCAGTGATGGTTTGAAAAATCTTACCAATGCGGTGACCATTTTGGCTGATTATATCGACTTAAATGTTCATCGCATGGAATTAAAGGTAAAAGTGTTTAGGATTTGCGTGTTAAGTATGGATGTTTGAGTTCGATTGTTTACTTTTAGATTGTCAATGAATTGGCACAGTTTGACAGCTTGTGCAAGACTACACGTGATAGTCTACGTACGGCGGTAATTGCTCGGGACAAGGAGGTTCTAAAGCAAAGGCAAATGCT
>QOCX01002993.1:0-19277 GCA_005959815.1 Sarcophaga bullata
CATTGAAAACATTTCTTTAAATGTTTAAACATTTCCTTTAAATTCCATTAAATTCCATTAAATTTCCTAAAAATTTAAAAATATAACAGAAAAAAAAATTTTTTTTCTTAAAGGAAATGGTGCAATAATAGTGTAACTAAGACAATGAATTGACTGACGTACGGATTCATCAACTCACAAACGAAACGAAACATATGATGCAATGGTGGGTGGTCAAATATTAAAGAATCTCCCTCAGTGCTCTTAAAGAACAGTGTGCAACACTGCTATTGTCAACAACCAAACATCCGTCAGTTGACTGCTGTCAAAATTTCGAAAATGTTGCGTTATTTTGTTTACATTTGACAGGCTCTTATGAAACCGCACCCCCCATGGGTGATAGAATAATGCCCTCATCATATTCGACCATCTTGGTTATCACATCAGTTCGATATGATGTTGATCCAGTTGGGTCATAAGGCGAATTCAAATGAGAACACGCTTCAAGATGTATGCAAACTTTCCATAAAGATATCGATAAACAAAGGTTCGAGATTTAACTTTTCAATATACTTCTCCACACTGTCAATGGCATTAACTGCCGATAGGAAAACAGGCAATTGCAACTGATAAGACACTTCAACCTATAACTACGTTATAGTTGACAGCATTGAAAGATGCAAGTCTTTCCACGAAGGACAAATGCAACTGAGAAGACATTTCAACCCTTTTGCATTGTAGTTAACAGAGGTATGCAAGACTTTTCACGAAGAATTCATCGATAAACGAAAGTTCGAAATTTCATTCTTCAATACACTTCTGGACACTGTCAATGGAGTTAACGGCCGACAGGAAAAAACTCAATTTGAGAGACACTGAAAGGCCAAAATCATTAGAATAACCAACCCGTTTTTGTCTTTAAGTCACAAGTAAAGATCGAAATCGCATCGCTACGAAAAAAGAGAATTCGCAAACAAATTTAGTCTGGTGGGCTCTGTGCTTACTAAGCTGGACTGTATAGTGACTACGTGAGGTATCTATCGCACATAAGGTCTCTAGAGCCGAAACACATAAAAGCGAATTTCAGATACCGATATTAGCCAATCGGAGATAAAAAAATTCAAAAGATTGTGGCAACCACATGAATGACTCCGTTTTTAAATTTAAAATGTAAACTCCCGGGTATTGAGAAAAATTCCATTGAATGTGCGGCAGCATTGATCAGAATCATGCACAAGGCTATGGTGTGCGAATTTACACACAAAAAAAAAAAAAAAAAAAAAAAAAAAAAAAAAAAAAAAAAAAAAAAAGCACCGATTTTTGAAGGGGCCAAGCAGATTTGACCCGATATAGATATATACAGAGGAAAAATTGCTTTGAAACATACCACAGACTGTCTTAGGAACCTCATAGCAGTTAGAGTAGGCCACTGACCTATGGGGGGCACATGCCCCTAGACTGGGAGTACTTTATAAAGACTTCTGTAGAAACTTTAACGGCAAGATCGAAGAGGAAACCATAGAATATACTCCCTTTAATGACCGCACTTGGGAATGTAAGAAGAATTATTGGTCTTAGGCACCCAGAATTTACTGACAAAAAGTGTCACACTTTCACGAAGCTTTCAATTTTATTGTTTAAAAATAGCAGCCAGAAATTATAATTGTATGACGGAAAAGGTAAATCACGATGTTACAATGAGATCGTAGGGGACCTGAGGTGGTAGCCAACTTAATCCGACCTAGCCTTGTAGTCGTACAATAACTTTTTTAAATTTTTTACAAAAAGAGGATTCCACCACATCACATAACAAATGACTCTGCTGAGAGGAGAAAATCGTTAAAGGAAATATTTTTCTTCGAATTCTTTTTTGTTCGTGATGATTGAGCTGGGGTTTGAATCACAAGGGCTCTCATCTAATAATCTAACACATTAAACTACTACGGCGTTTTCACGTGGCAAATAGGACCAAAAAAATCCACACTGTAGGCTGCCAGAATTGAAGTTTTCTTGAGGATTTTTCTTTCTCAGGGATAATACCAAGGTTTACATATCTTCAAAATCTAATCATCTGGAGTTGCCATTGTTACCGAAATCAAAATTGAAATCAAGTTCTTGTTGACATAAGATTCAAAGTTTCACAGCGAAAACAAGTAAAATTTAAGGCTCCTCCACTGTTACATTCTAACTAACTATGGAATTGAAACTAAATGATAGACCCTCCAAACCCTTCAAAATGCCCTAAGTTTCTAAGTTATTAAACACGCAAACCTTATGTAAATCCCATAGGTGTTGTAGATCCCTCACTGTTCCGTTTATACACACAATATTGCTAATATTTCATCACCAAATGTTTCTGGATTACTTTCAAGAATCAAAATCTAAATTTCAAATGATATTTGTTTAGTTGGCCAATATTTGCTTTTGAATTAACTCTACTAAGCTTTATAAAGATTTATTCTTATGCTAATAAATTGTTTAATAATTCTTATTGTCTGTCTGACTCACTCACTCATTCCCTTCCCACTGAACTCAAGGCAGTCTGGTTATTTTTAGGAAAAATCTTTTACATCAGCAACAGCATGAAATTCAAAAACGTCATATTGAAAACTCACACTTAAAGCAACAATTTTTTATGAATTTAATTAAAAAAAAAAAAAAATACGAAAACAATAATAAACTCCAAACAAACTTGTTTGTTTAGAACTTTATTTAAAAAAAAAAATATTTTTTTTTGAATTTATGCAACACGTCCAGCAAAACTACATTATACTCTCAATAATGTTCCATTACGTTAAAAGTTTTTTTTTCAACGAAAGTTCTAAGCGAATTCTAATTTCTATAATTTGAGATGAGTTATGCTGTTAATAATATCGTTCATAGTATCGGACTATTCTTCAGACAACAATCTTGTGTTGATCTAAAGGTTTCCCTGCCAGTAGTATTCGTTTCAATCATTAATCAATGCAAGCAACAATTTCATGTGGTCTTCCCTGATTTTCAAAGGATCTTTCACCACATTCCTTGAATGAAATAGATTTGCCGGATTAAGCGGCCTTCTGACCAGACACTTCATTATAAACCTTTAATTAGGACAGGACTACAGTTTGTATGTGTGTGAAGTTAGCTACGAAACTTATATTCAAGTCATCGACCAAAAAATACAAATCAACGACCAAAAAACTGCAAGTCTTCAACCCAAAAATCATCAGCCACAAAAATGCAAGTCATTAAACTGAAAAAAATGCAAGTCATCGATCAAAAAATGCAATTCAACGACCAAAGAAACTGCAAGTCGTCAACCCAAAAGTCATCATCGACTAAAAAATGCAAGTCATCGACCAAAAAAAATTCAAATCATCGACTAAAAAGTGCAAGATATCGTTCAAAAACCTGCAGTCCAACAACCAAAAAAAGTGCAAGTCAAGTGATGGATCAAAATATCAAAAATCAAGTCAGCAACCAAAAAACATGCAAATCATGGCGATCAACAAACATGGCACGTAATAGACCCTACAAATTGACTAAAAACATGCAAGGCATCTAACAAGAATATGCAAGTCATGGACCAAAAATTCCAAATCAACTACCTAAAAAAAACGCAAGTCATCAACCAAAAACATGCAAATCATGGACCAAAAAAATGAAAGTAATGGACCTAAAAAAAAATGCAAGTAATCGACCTAAAAAATCCAAGTCATTGACTAAAAACATGCAAGTCATCTACCAAGAATATGCAAGTCATCAACAAACATGCAAATCAACAATCAAAAAAACGCAAGTCATTTACCAAAGAAATGCAAATAATCTACCAAAAAAATTGCAAGTCATTGCCCAAAAAATTTAAATTGCGTCAAATTGTTGTATATTATATATAAATGTATATTAACTCAATGAGAATTATTAAAAAAAATCAACTAAAATAACAATTTGCTCACTGGAGATATATTTGGAGTATTTATACCAAATATAACCTCCATGAATCAGGCAAAATTCTATAAAATTTAAGAAGATTTGGTTTTTGGACCTAGTGGGCTGCATAGGTATTTGATCAAGGATTCCAAAACAGATTTCGGAACGTTCGGATAACTCTTAGGACAGGAGATATAGCCGATGAAGCTAACTTTTTTAAATTTGTTAAAAAGAAAAATTATTCTGTGTAAATCGGTCAAAATCGAATAAAAATGGACTTGTGGTTGAAATGGATTTAGTGGACTGGATAGCCATGTTATCAAGGATTCCAAAACAGTTTTCGTTAGGGTCGACCTTTACTTGGAACCTAAGATATATACACATAGGCGACGAAGCTAATTATTTTTTTTATTTTTCTCTCTGTACAACACTATACATTTCACAACACTGAAAAAATAACGACACATAACCTATAAAAAATGGGTAGAGGTTGCCTATATACAGAAATAATTATTCATATTAGGAATCCTTACTTTAATCATTTCCGATCACAGAAAAAAAGTTCACAAAAATCGAAACAAAACTTATTCACATCTCCAAGAAAAAAGATTTAATCAACACGGCAACACTGTTCTCATTGTGTGCGAGTATGCAAGAGAGCATAAAATGATGGGAATGTGTGAGGGTATGTGAGAGTAGTATTCTTTCATACTCAGTGGTGTACATTAAAATGCTGACGTCTGATAGTAGCAAATGCTGTAGCCAAATGCATCTAATCTTGATCAATGCCAGGTGCGTTTAATGCACTTTTGTGCTGGCAACCCTGAACTCGCATTGCTAACGCCGATAGCATTGCAGTAGCAGTAGCAGCAGCCGTAAATTGTTGCAGTAGCAGTCGTTGCAACTTGGCTAGAACAAATTATTATTACTTGACGAAATGCAAACAACACAACAATTGAAAAAATCTAACGAACAACAACAACAACAGCAATCGCCCTCAAGCAGAAACAGATAATAAATGAAAAACATTTATTAAAGGGGACTGTTTTTATTAATTTGTTTTAAAAAGCAATGAAAAAAATGAAATGTCGTATCGCACATCAAGGAACATAAGGTGGATTGTGTAGCCAACCTTCAAGGAAATCCTAATGAATCCATTTAAGAAGCTAACAAAGAAAATTGCATTGCAACGAGGAGCCGAAATCTTAAACTATTCCAACAATTTTCCTTCACACTCAGATTAGATACGAAGGGCGCAAGGGGAAAAGGAAATTTTAAGTGGTTTTAGTGAAACTAGATCGGCTTTTTAACGTCAATTGACGGCATCAATATACCTCGGCTTTTAGAGGCAATAATGCAGTGGCTATAGCAACACTTTAAGGCACCTTCGGAAGTCCATGATGGACTTGATCACAGAGGTTGTTGTTCTCAAACTTGAGTTTGCCAAAGCCAAACCAGATCGACCCTTTAATGTCAATTGACCCCATTAATATTCTTGGGCTTTTAGAGGCAATCTTTCACTAGCTATAGCCACACCGTAAATGATCGTATAATGTCCCTGGCCGAATGGAATCAATTCAGAGCTATCGAAGAGAGCTAAGGGTATCGTGATATGTCTTAAGTGGCAACTAAAAAGAAACCAGATCGACCCATTAAAGTCAACTGATGACATCAATATTCCTGGGTTTTAAAGGCAATCTCTCAGTGGCTATAGTAACACCTTAAGGCACCTTACAGCGTCTCAGATTGTTCGCCAACTGGATTTTGCCAAACTCTTCTTCCCTTCTTCTTCTTCTTCTTCCCTTCTTCTTCTTCCCTTCTTCTTCTTCCCTTCTTCTTCTTCCTTTCTTCTTCTTCCTTTCTTCTTCTTCCGTTCTTCTTCTTCCTTTCTTCTTCTTCCTTTCTTCTTCTTCCCTTCTTTTTCTTATTCAGGTTCTGGTACTGTAATCCTCTTAAACGTATTCAAGATGGTATCCAGTGTGGGGGCAGACATCTCCCCTTAATGCTTTCTTCAGTGACATTTAAACGAATTCCTAATCAAAAGCCTTAATGGACTTCTCACCAAAGCCTTCTTCCCTTCTCCATCAGGTTCTGGTAACTTCTATTGGGTTTTGCAACAAATTGATTTTCCAAAAAGGATATATCCCAGGAGTTTGGAGCAGGAACATTTTTTTCCCTTTTGAAAAAGTTTTTCTTCCGTTAACCATTTAAAAAACGAATTTAACACTTTTCCCAAGTTCTTAACAGCCTTTCCCTTTGGCGAGCAAACCTTTTCAGGTTTTTTCCAGTTAACTACATATCTGCACAAACACATTTGGAAAGATTTTAAATTTAAGGCCCAAGTTTTTAAAGGGCAAAAAGACGTTTTCCGGCTTGAAAAACGAATTTTTAACTTAAAAATCCAAGGTTCTTCAAGCCAAAGTTCCTAAAAGCCCTCTTAAAACAAATTTGACGTTCCCCAAACTTTCACAAGGAAAAATTTCTGAAAAGGATTTTTTTTCTTCGTTTACACAGAAGGCAGTAAAATGACCTCCATTTTCTGCTAGATTACAAAGCCAAGGGTTTACAAAGTTTACTTATTATGGCAGACCAAAAAATTGGTTTTTTTCCCGTGAACCGTTAAATTAGCCAATCCCAAATTACTACGAAGGATTCCTGGAGATCCCTGGGGGAGGAATATGACTCAATGAAATGATGATCTGAAAAGCGAACCAATCAACCGTGGTGAGAATAGGTGGGAGAATAGTGAGATACCGCATCGCATTTTTTTCGGCTATCTGTAACAAGTACGATAACTCTTTGCTCTTGAACGACTGGATTCCTACATCCAAGCCCAAGGTTAAAAAAGGAACTTCTTCAGGGAAAGGTTGTGTATGCCTTATCTAAGATATCCCTAATGATCTGCGTTAGGGGGAATGAGAATTGCAGTTTTTTCCCTGCCTTGCCCGACTTGCCTCAATGGGACAGTAAGGACTTGCTATTAAACCCTTACGAAGGTCTTTTCGAAATTTCGATCTCATCCAAGATTGACGAGAATTTCTTGGAAAATTTAGGACCATTTAAAGGCAGCTCTTATATGGTATCCAGATTAAAGGAAAATCATCGGAAAGTGGGTTGCTGGTGAAGCGGTGAGGGCGAGTGTAGGGCTCACAATTTACTTACAAGTTACAATGAATAGGTGCCCAATTGCTTTAGTAGAACGGAGGAGCTTCCAGTTGTCACAGATCACTGTCGTATTGACAGATATGCCGACAGACTCGGCATTCCTTCTCATAAATTTTAGGGTATCTATGATTATGCGACGAATATGAAACAGTTCGTGCTGGATGGAACTGCTTACAGTAAAAAGTACCTCATAAGTTGTGGAGATGGTTTCCTGTAGGGACAGTTTGATGTTGACTGTGTTGCCTTTTGATGTTACAATGGACGCAACCTGGCCTCTGCTGTAAGAGGGATTCGAATTCAAAGTAAGATACGTACCGACTTACTTAAGACAAGGTTCCTTTAAAAAAAAGCGCATTGGTAAGCTGAATTTCTTAAAAATCAAAGCATTTCATACACAATTTCTTGTGGAACTCTGTTCTCAGTTGGTATTTCATTGAAAGCTTTTTCATTCTTAGAATAAAGCTTTGCTTGACAAAATAAGCTCGTTTTTTGTGCATTTGTAATGCAAGCGTTGCGCAGGCGTATTAGAATATTCAAAGCAATAATAACAACAACAACAAAAAAAAACTAGTAGCAGTTCATTGCTTTAAGCATTGACAGAGCGCATAAGCGAGTGAAGTAATCAGCGAAACATTTAATAAGGCGTTGCAAACATGTTGATGTTAATTGCAGTTTGTGTGAGTTTTATTTCATTTCTCAGTCTCATTAAATGCGACCCTGACTTTAAACCTTTTATTTTTCATTGCAATCGAATGAATGACTCGCTAAATGCATTTGTTCTCAACGACAGCGACAACAACAACAACAACAACAACTAGAAATAAAAAATTATTTCAAATTATTTTTATATTTTGTTTCGAAAAACACCATAAAACAAGTTGAAAATGAAAATAATTCTTAAGAATAATAAACAATTTAATTGTGCGCCTTAGAAAAATATTAAGAAAAAGGTTTGGAAAATCATTTTACTAAACGGCACCCTCCCCTGTTATATATTGGCTAACCCGTGGGAATAACATTTCATCGATATGAAAGGATATTAACGCCTCCGACTCCTTCTGCTCTTCCTTTAGAATATGGCCACTAAATCTCATAATCAAGCTAAGAAAATGGAAATCAAAATCAGTCAGTTGTTTAGAAGTTCCTATGACACTGTAAAAGTGGCTAAAAACAATAACAAATCAACAGTGGAGTTCTAGAAGTTGCCAGAATGAAAACGGATGATGCTTAAATGGAGTCAAAGTTATTATTGTGCAACGTATTTATGGTATTCTATTCCATTATACATTTTGAAGTTCGATTTTTGCATCGGATTATCCATTAAGTTCTACCCAAACCGCCGTGGCTACTATGTCTTTCATCTGATGTATCATTTATTTGCGGAAAGGTTTGCCGTTTGCGTATATAGATCGTGCAATATCCAAAGAACGTGTAAAAATAGCCTGAACTGTTTATCTTACGGGGGTGGTTAAAGTGGACGATCAAAATCAACCTACTGCGCAAGGCATTGATGTGAATTATAAAAATATTTTACGTGACGGGAAGCATTACAGATAGAACCGGGGCCAAGCATTATCTCAAAGTCGTATACACTGCTAAAAATAGCAACATTATCTGAAAGTCAAGTAGCCTTCCGAGCACTTAACTTTTACGAATTTAATGAAAGATAGTATGGGACTGTCCGCCGAAGCCGATGCAGCTAGGTCGGCAAAATAAAGCTATACGCTGCTGTGCCCCAGGTCGTGAGGGAATTCTCGGCAATAAACAAGCAGATGAGCTTGAGGAAGTGAACTTCCACGTTGCCGATAAAACGAGAACCCTTCTGCATAGTGGGAACGGAATGTGTAAAAAGATATGCTCAACGAAAGAGAAGATAAAGAGATGCAAATACTCTTCACACACCAAATGGATTGGAGGCAATCAAACTTTTGTGGAAATTGCAAAATGGGAACTGAGCTATGTATCAGGTTACCGCGGAAATAACCTGCGATTGTTACTGTGTCTTTTGACAGGTTAGACGCACAGCACAGTTAATTAGAATGGAGGTTAACCGGTGATCGTACATTGTAATCTTTGATGATGATGCGAATTAACTCATTGGAAACCCTGTGGACGATCAATGCCGCACATTAAGTGCTACACTGGAAATTGCGATAATTACAGTTTTTCAGGGCAATATGCTTGGGGGAGACATTAGGGGAATACCCTATAAAGTTAGTTTCAGATAGATAGATCGTATTATCACGATTTTAATAAGGAGAGCCACATTCGAGTATATTCCAGTAGATATGGCTTCGAATAATCACAATTTCAAGGAGAAACATTTAGCAGTCCAGCCTATGCCTGAACTCTGATGTGAAATTGGAAAAGGATTTTATGGCAGCCCGATCGACCAAGTATGACAGTATATTCTGAGGGAATATTCTGCCTGAGAGAAAATTCCACTTGAAAAATACTGCAGTAATCCGGTAGTTTGTATATTTTCAGGGAATTATAAGGAAGAAGATCTGTTTTGGATGACGTTGTCTAAGCACCGGTTCACACAGTTCAGTGATTATATTTTTTGGGGGACTTAAATAATGAATTCCGTTAAATAATGAAGTTCCGCTTGATCCACGAATCTGTACGAGTGTCATGATGTGGATACACAAATAACATCTAATTTTCATATTCAAATTCGAACCTTCGGTGTATATTTCAAGACAATCTAAGGAATAATCTTGTTTGGAAATCAATAAATCTCTATTTGGATTAACGTTCAGATAGTTATAGACAGACGACAACAAAGTCAATCGAAATTAACGAATAACGGTTTATGGGTTTAATTGTGTGCTTTCAACATGTAGGCTGTAAAAGTTACTTTCTGTGCCAGAAGAAACTCGGTAGGAAACGAATGTAAAATGTGTGTTAAGTGTCCGGGCGGATGGAGTACGAAGGCTAATCGTTTTACGGATGGAAGAAGAATGCTTAATTATGCAGCCTAGAGTGTCTTGCAGTTTGACTGCTAGAGCTACAGGTGCAGCTTCTATTTTCTAAAAAAGAAAATTTGATTACACGTTGAAAGCAGTGGAGTTCTAGAAGTTGCCAGAACTGAAACGGATGTCGCTTAAATGGAGTCAACGGTATTGTTGCCAGTAAAATGTGCAACGTATGGCGATAGGCTTTCATTTTCGTTAATTTCAATATAATCTTACAAGCAATTGAAAATATTTTCTTTAAAGATTAAGAAGAAAAAATGTTCCACTTTCCGGCCCATTTTTTTTTTTATTTCAATTTCAATGTTAAATTGTAAGAAACAAAAACAAAATAATTTTTTATTTTAAATTTAAAAAAATCAAAATAAAAAATGAATGACGAAATAATTGACTGACTACTCCTCTTATCAATTTATGATGTTCTATTTTTTATTTTCTATTTTTTATTTTTTATTTTTATTTTTTATTTATTTTTTGTTAAATTGAATTGAAAAATAGAATTTATCCCTGGATTTTAATCAAGTTGAAGGTTTACTTTTGTTTAACAAATTAATTTTGTTTCTTTCATTTCATTTCTGTTGCGTCAGTTCGTTTCTTAATTTTTAATTTTTTTTTTTTTATTTCATTTTTGTTTATATTTTTTATTATTTTCTTTGTATTTTTTAATAAAAAAAAAAATAAAAAAAAATAAAAAAAGTAAAAAAAAACAAGAAAACACAAAATTTTATTACGGAAATTTTGCTTTACATTTCGGCTGTTCAAGAAGACACGCCGAGCCGTATGTCTGTAATAGCACAACCATATACGCAACACAACGCAACGTAACTACTAGTCTCGTTCGTGCATATATCTTATCGCGCCACTAAAGTTAAAGCAAAAATTTATTTTTAAAAAATCATTAAAAAAAAATTGAATTCAAAAAAACGTGTGGTTACAACGAAATTATAGGGGACCCTACCCAATACTACCGCAGCAAATAAGAAACGTTTATGGTCGAGGATTAAATTTTCAAAAAAATTTCAAACTTAATATCGGGTGTTAGAAAAGGGACTTTGACACTTGATAGCGACCATCTTGTTGTGGTTGTCATCTGTCAAGTTAATTGCCATTTATTCCTGACTGTTCTGCCAAATCACCATGCATGGGGATAGGTTGCAACAACACTTGCAAATAAAAATAAACTTGTTCCATCAAAATGGGCGACCTTTTTCGACAAAGTACCACGTTCTTTCCGATGGCCATAATCGCACCACCGAGACGTCTATTCCTAATGTGGTGGATAAATTCTAGTCCTCTGGTTCAGAAAACGATCGACCAACACCTAACCTGTAAGTAGACGAAATCCAAAATCAACCGAAAGTTAAGCCGCTGTTCGTGAGATCTATGTGCTGGATTTCAGGATCGCGTTGCGCGCAAGAACACGTCCTTTCACAGATCATAACTTAGCATCATAACACTTATAAAATTCAACTAACGTAAGATCTCAACCTAAACGACCCTAAACAGGGACCTGTTTTCGCGGGATGGCCGCTGGAGCAAATGGCAAACTGATCCTGCTTTTCTTCGAACAGACATCTTCAGCTATGAAGCCTAATTCTGTATTAATGGGTAATGTAAACAAGCAAAACTTATCGAATTTGGGGCAATATCCAGAGTCCACATGAGTTGCAAGAGTGTACAAAAAGCATCTCTAAACTGTCACTGTTTGGTGTGGATTTTTCAATGGCGGCATCTTTGGTCCATATTTCTTTGAGATCTGCCATTATAATTGGTTCTTGCAACCCTTTAGTCAGGATTATGACCTAGCTTCTCACATCACTTATGTTGTGTGTGTGTTAATTTTGTGCATGAAAGGCGGGACCTTCAGTTTAAAGATTTTTGAGAATCTTTTTCGTGGCAATTTTGTATTTCCTCTCAGTCACCGAAATTTTTTCATTTCGTTGAAGATGACTGACTTGAGGTTTGAGCCTTGGCCTCACGTCTAAAAAGCCAGCACACTACCTACAATACAGCGTTATAACCATGATTACCACCATTTTCTTAGCCGGAATCCTGTAGCTCAACAGGAGGGATCTATGTGACACAAAGCTTTAGCCACATTGACTATTCTGCACGAGCGATATAATGGCATGGCGAATTCACGCAGTCGCGTTATGAACTGGCCATCAATATAGTGGGATTTGACCCGTTTAGACTTATTCTGGTAGGGTTTTCCAGTAATCGGTGATGTATGCGAACAACGCACATCCCAGTGGTTCTCAAAGCAAACATAACCCATGCTATGCGATATTGGAGTCATAGAAAGTTGGAAAATTTGAATTTGCTTCACACCCAGAGAAGTTGTGTAAAGTTTTACCGAATATAGGGTGTATGTGTTAAGGTAATAATTCCTCTTTTAGTCTTTCTAATGCTTCCAAAAACATAAAAATACCCCGAAAATTAATTAAAGAAGCAACACATTTCAACTTAAAAGAACACAAAAAAAAATATTCGAAAATATTAACGAAATCCAAATCTAGGTCAACTGTTTCTGTTTCTATTTTTTTCTAATTTTTTTTTGTTTTTATTTTTATTTTTATTTCAAAGTATTAGAAAATATTGTTTTTTGTAAAAAAAAAAGTACTTATTTTTGTTGTTATTTTATTATTTTAGAACATTAGGTGCGTATACACAGTGATGAACATTAGGTTAGCACAACTGTGTTGACTTTAAAGGCGTTTATTTTGATTTTGGAATCGTAGTCTTGGGGGAACTTATGACATAGAACAGGAGTGCTTTACGAAAGGCAAAGATAGCGAAACGGATATTCTTTTCAAGCCCCCGATGGGGTTTGAAACAAATGAAACGTTTGTTAGAACAGAAGGAGATCTAGTTTTGCATTTGGAGTATCGAGGAATAACCTCGAGTATAGTTAATTGGCCTCAATCGCTCTGCGTTCACTGGAAATGGAATTTGCTGGATGGACTGCTCCGGAGCAAAATGGTGGAAGTAACTAAGAAAAATTCCAGAGTTAGGTGGTCATCGAGTAGTAGGGTCTTTCCCCTAATTGATAAGGACTGTACTAGAACGTAAAAATAGCTACAAAAATGGATTTTGGATGAGACAGAGTACCGCCGGCTGTGTCTGACGGCGGGTGAAAACACAGTGTGTTCAGTAATGTTAAGCCCAATGAGACTAGATTGCGCGATTTCAAATGAAATCAATTTAATTTAGAGGACATTAGCCGAAATTTTTCGGAGATCTTTTGGACTTCATTGAAGGTTTGAAAATTTACTGTTTAAACAAGGTTTTCGGCCCACCTCACTTAATGGTCACTTTAATAGAAAGTGGCAGCCCGAAAGGGTTATTCGCCCTTCCAATTTCGTTTAAATTCAATTGTTCCCTCAACATAAAGGCTGAAATTATTGGACTTTTTGGCTTGGCTGAGTATCACTTGAGTGATGCAGCTGTGGTCATAAGTTTCTTTCACTCGTGACCCCACTAAGGCACAAAAGATCTTTTATACCATGAAACGCGTGGTGAAAACTCCTGAATGCATCAGGCAGAGACCTACCATTAATCCGGAACAAAGAGAACTATGTGTGATAAAATAACAAAGATATTGGAAAGAAGTTCGAAAGGCACCATGATAGGCGTTCAGGTGGTTTAAAAGACGAATGCTTCAGCTCTCTTAATTATCCGAGCTCTCTTAATTGTCCGATTTGCACTGATACCGAGTCAGTTACGTTAGAATGATAATTTGTATAGTGAGAGTGGAGGAGCAAGTAACGGATGTAGAGTAGTTTTCGCAGGCAGAAACCTTGTCTCACTTTACGATGTAGTAACTCGAATGGCAATTCCGATGGCTTGTCATCAGGTCCTAAGTCAGTAAGAATACAAGGTTTCTGGACTAATGTCCATTTAGAGCGTAGATCACTGCGATGGGGTCTGAATGAAGGGTTAGCTTAGGAAAAATTGAAAGGAAAATTACACATTTTTGTGTAAAATTAGGTTCAGCAGTGCTAATCGACCTGTGGGAGGTTGAGAATTTTAAATTATGGACCTGGTATGCAGATATTCTGTGATGATCCATGGATGATGGAAAACCATGCGTGTATCAAGACTGGATAAAGCGAGTTGAGTGCACTGATCAGTTTTTTTTACGGGACAGAGGAGTGTCGTGCACATTTAAATCGTATATGGATGGTGGCGAATTATGAATGCAAGGCATGTAGTAACTCACTCCGAGGAATGGACGAAGCTAAGGAAGTTTGTACAAGCGTCGGACCTTCAATAAGGATGGTTTCTACCTCTAAAAGGTAAGCGCACAACAAGCTGACTTGAGAGCTTATGTATATGAACAGTATGATCTTATGAAAGGATCACCCATTCGTTATTATAACTGTGCTAACTTGCTCAACTCCACTGTAAATATATGTTCTTCTGTGTGTGTTCTGTGTATATTGTTTTAAAATTAAAAAGAAGAAAAAAATATCATCAGCGTGGATTTTGCCGTACATTTCGTATGTTTTTTTCTAAATTCTTTTTTAATTGTCGTTCTTTTTTTTTCATTTCATTTCATTTCATTTCATTACAGTTTGTTTTGTTTATATTTGAACGAACACACATTAATTTTATTTTATTTTTTGTTGTTGTTGTTGTTGTTTTAAATATAAATCCATCCATTGATAGAAATTGGGTTAAACGCTTGCGCGATTTTCATTTGTTTGTTTGTTTGTTTGTTGTTTGTTTGACGAGTGCTTTTGTGTTGAGTACCTTCCCCACCACCTTATATGATGATTCAGTGAAAAACGTGCCGCTAAAACTAATGCTTTCACCACCACTCACCCCACTCCTCCTGTACTTTCTTTATCTCGTTTTTTTTTTATTTTGGATTCTTTCATACTCTTCTGGGGCGAAATGCTAATGACTAGACAGTAATGAGTCTGTGATATTTTATTGTGATCATGGGAATTTATGTTTCAAAACAAAAGAACGAAAGGAATAGTGGGCTTAAGCAATACGTAGATGTGTAATAAGGCGGGTTTAAAATATGATTCGAAAATGCAAAGAATTGTTCTTAATGTGGTGCCTCTCGGAGCATGTCACATTGCTCGCGGAATTTGATTGATAAGAAATTCCACAGGTTACCCGCTAAATACAGTGTAACCAGTGTAATGGACAGCACTGATGAAACCAATTTACGGTTGGTATTCCAATGTCCTAGGCTAAGACAGGCGATTGGAAAGCAAAAAAGTAAAACGGCAGCCGGCGAAATTCAAATTCTACAAACCTTAGATGGACTTCTACAGCCTCATACCACACCATTTGCCTTCAACTTGTAGTGACAAGGCATAATTTTTTAAAGCCGAGGGCGATATGAAAGGTAGGAATGCCTAAAGAACAATCACTCGATCTATCTGGACTCTGGAAGCTGAACGGCTAACTAGAAGCACTTTAAATCAAGGCAAACGTTACATTACTTTAGAGAAAAATGTATAGAATACCGTATGAAGCTCTGTAGCTTCATCGACTGCAAGAGAAAGCCTTCAAAACTATCAAAACTATCTTGTGAAAAGCATTAAGAAGGGGAGAAGCGTCCGTCCTAGAAAATAATACGAATCGTCAGAATTGCAAACAAGAATGATAAACGAAAGTATCAATGCAACCATTTCACACAGAAGCTAAAGTAAAACAAGAGGGTTTCTATCACTTCAAGGAAGGGGAGGGCAGCTTCCCCCCGTTGCTAGGACCAGAACCCTTCGATGCAGTGGAAGCTGTATGCTCAACGAAAGGGAAGATAAAGAAAGGCAAAGATTTTTCGCAAATCAAGTGGGTTTAAGGCAATCGAAACTTTTGTTGAGAAACTACAATCAGAGCTCCATTGCTAGGGCCAACCGACCCCTTCAAGGGGTTGGATTCTGATGTTTGTTAAGTATACTCAACGAAAGGGTCGATAGAGAGAAGCAAAGATTCTTCTCAAATCAAGTGGATTTCAGGCAATAGAAACTCTTGTTGGGAAACCTGAAACAAAGAGAAGATCTAAGTCAAGCAACCTTCTACTCAATAATAACCTGAGCTTGGAAAGCATGATCCCAGGGTACACATATTCAGAATGCTAGTTGGCTTCGAGTTCAACATGTCAATTCTGTGACGAACTCATTCTTGGGGCACTATTGCATCCCACGTGAGGGCATATCAAGACCAAGGCAGGGAATCATTGCAATCCTATAAAGTTGGAGGGCAGTACGAATCGAATGGTCACAGCACAAAGATATCTCATCACGACAATAAAAATAACAATAATGCAAATATTTGAGGTATTCCAGTATTCCAGAGAGGGCATTACTAAGATTCCTGAAGATACGTTCCCTTTTAGTTGCTTTGTTCAACTTGATGGGGTGGATGGAATGGAAGATGAAACTCAGCTAGGCCAAAATCACCACTTGTTGGTCATCTAATATCCTTTTGTAGTTTCTATCAAAGGGAAGAACCAAAATCTTCTTGTCCAAAACGAGCAAAATTAGTGAACACTGTTTGGTTAAAAACAAGGATGAATTGCCCACAATACAACCAAGTTTATGAGATAGCGGTTTATGAGATAGCGGGAGGGGAAAAATTTTTATGAACGCAAAATCTGCTGTGTAACTGTAGAGCTCTACAGAAAGTTAGCCTTAGGCACTTGCTTTCTTTATAGTAAGAAGATAGCACTGGCGAATCTGGTCTATTTCGTGGGGGGAACCGGTAGGTTGCTGGTGGGAGAACTGCATGAATTTCTTTATCGTTGAGCTAACTTACTTTCCACTCACGGATCTTTTCCGGAATTGTTATTTAAAGGGTAACACAAGGGACCACAGATCTTCTGAGTGTACTCTAACGTAGCCTTAAGCAAAAACCAAATGCATACACACTCCAGGTGCAAACACCAGGCTTAATAATACATTATCTTCTCTCTTTCGGTACTTTTAATAGCGTACCATATATAGGTGAAATAGGGTTCCCTAAAGCGGATAATGGAAGAGTATCAATATTGTTTCAGTCTTTTGTCAGTGACCAACACCACGACTAAGATGTGGGGCCATCAAGATCCCTGCAGAAAGGCATAGTCAAACAAATGAAAGAATGTGAAGCTGAATTTTGACAGTTTTACAGTTCAAATGATATCATCCAGTACACAAACAGATTAAGCATTACTTATATACTATATACACACATATTTACATACATACACACTTATATACTAGAATATGTCACAGTTTGAAAAGTTCATTTTCATATATCGGAGGAGTATATAATCGTCGTCGTCGTCGTCGTCGTCGTCGTCGTTGTCGTGAGTATATATACGACGACACTATTAATGGCTTGAACTTGCACTTGCCAAAAATTCAACATATTTTTGCACAAACACACACACATACACCCATGCACACACAAACACACACCCTTACAGATTTCCCTATTATTCTATAAAAGACAATAAAATTTCAAAGTGCTGCACTCAATTTGCGCTGCATTTCTCTGCATTTTATGGGCTCTGCATCTACAGCTATACCTACAGACACTGTGTGTGCAGATTTTACTTTCAATCGAGACTTGCGCACTGTTCTAGCCTGCACTGCATATGTAGTTGGCGTTGCCAAAACTGACCTGCCACTCTATGTACTGTGTTGCAACCGCGCCAAATCGCTTTAACGGAAATCAAAAAACCTCTCTACACTACCACCGCTATAAGCTGCAAAAAGGCGTTTAAAAAGTTTATGTACCAGGCAAAATGGCCCCCATGAAGTTCAATAGCCTCCTGCAATGCACAGCAAGTGTAACGAAGGACGTTAATATTCGAATTCAAACAGAAAATAACAAATAGAGGAGAAGTAACAAAGTTAACAGAGTTTTAAAGGATGCAGCACAATATTGAGATAAAAAAACATACAGAAAATTTAAATATAACAAGAAAATTCGAATAAAATTATCCGAAAGAAATTAATCGATTAAAAATGACCGAGTAAATGTATTTAATTAAAGACAAAATTGTTTAATATTAGACGAGTAATATTATAAAAAAGAATTTTTTGAGAATTATTCGATTAAAATTATTCGAATAAATTTATCCGAATAAAAGTAATCGAATAAAATAATTTTAAATGAAAAAATATTCCCTCACAATTATGTGATAAAAATTATCAAAAAGAATTTAATCAAAATTATTCGCATAAAGTTATTGGATTATTAATCGAATAATATTAATCGAATTACATAAATTTTATTCAATTTAAAATTATTAAAAATCATTGATAAAAATATTGATAAATATGTAAAAATATTCGAAAATAATTATTCGTACACAATATTTCCTAAAAATTTATTCGATTAAAAGTAATCGAGTAAAATTATTTTAAATGAATGAAGATTGTTTCCTCGCCATAACATGAGTAATAAAAGTTAAAGTGTTGATAAAAAATATTCGAAAATAATTGGTCTAAATTCGACTAAAATTAATCGAATAAAGTTAGTCGAACAACATAAATTTATTCGCTTTAAAAGTATTGAAAATTATTGGTAAATATGCAAAAATATTCGAAAATAATTATTCGTACACATTGATTGGATACGTTGGATAAGTTTACTCGTTGGTTTCAAAAGTATCGAACTAAATTCATATCTAGGAAGAAAATAAGGCTTCCATACAATTAATAGTAAATTAAATAACAAAATTTATTAATTATTAGTGTAAATGTATTCGATTAAATTTAATCGATTTATTTTATTCGAATAATTTTGTGTTTTTTTTTATTTCTTACAATTGGGTTCAAATGAATTTAATTTTTAATTAAATTTGTATTTCGTTAATTTTATTCGGTTAATTTTAATCGAATAATTTTATTCGATTAATTTATTTCAAAAAAATTTATTCTAATAGTTTTATTCGAATGATTTTGGTTTCTTATTTAATTTATTTATTTATAGATTCTATTTTTTATTTCTCATTTTGCAAATTGTATTCGATTAATTTATTCGATTATCTTTTATTCGATTAATTTTATTCGAAAAAAATAGTTTTTTTTTTTAAATTTGTGTCATTTTCTTTAATTGCATAAATATAATCGAATAAAATTATTTTGCTTAAGACCGTTAAAATATTTTTGAAAATGAATTTATTCCTTTAGTTTCCTGCTTTATGGTTTATGAAATGCTACAGTATCCCTTTTGTTGTATTATTTTTTGCCACACACACATACACGCACACACAGACATTCATTTAATGTTTTG